>CAUYSK010081224.1:0-103725 GCA_963575035.1 Avahi laniger
TGTCGGGCACCTCCTGAAAAGGCTGGAATCCTGCTTCTCTCCCCTCTCGTGAGCACAGACAAGGCCACTTTGCTGTCCTGGCCGTGGAAACAACCGGAGCACGTCGGCATCAGCACCGCCACCCTCCTGAGCACAAAGACACGCTCCAGCGGGGTCTGGGGGCTGCCGACTGGAGCGCGGAGGCGAGGCGCGGGGGCAAGCCTGGCACTCAGGTGGCAGTGCCTGCTCCTTTTCTCTAGAGACCAGGTCTGGATTTGCCACCGAGACACGTGACCCTCAACCCGCTAGATGACTCCCTGACTGGGCCTTGGTTTTGCCAAGAAAAAGCCAAGGTCCTGTTCTGGAATAGAGAGTTTTGAACTAATGAGGGGCTTCAGTGCTCAGCGAAACATTTCCGAAGGACACTTTCATCGTGGGGAGTCTGGTCTGAGCGTCAAGATAAGGGCATCGCACTGTCCTTGGGTCCTTTATTCTTCTCTGGACCTCGAATAGTTGAGAATTGGAACTCGGGGAATTCATTACCGAGGGTACTTCTTTTGTTGGAAGGAAACCGGGCCCTGCAACACGGCAGCAGGCTGTGGCTATCGAGTCTGGGGTCGGGTCTTGGCTTGCAGAGTTCTCAGTCTGGGCTTAATGGTGTTTTGGGACAGTCACGGCAGGGCCTGTCCGTGCTGGGGCAAAGTACTAATAAATGCAAGAGTGGGGAATGGCTAAGGCCACCGTTCTCCTGGCACGGGGAGGTGGTCTCCGATCAACAGTGGTGTGCAGCAGACGCTGGCAGCGCAGACACCAGCGGGGTGTGTAAACCCTGTAAGCATTTCTCGAGGATTTCCAGAGGTATTTGGAGAGGGGAGGCTGGTAAAGAACTTCACTTCCTGTGGTCAAGTGAACGACAGGGATAAGACCACGGCTATTTCAGAATTAAAGCTGGAACGCTCAGGGTTGCAAGAGAAAATTAAAATTAAATCTGGGAGGATGTGCTTTGTGAGGGGGTCAGTGCTTTTCGTGTCTGTTGGACCCAAAGAGAGTCTGCATCTTGCAGCTTAATCTGGGTAAATCTTCCCAATAACACTGGAGCCCTGGGGAGGGAAGCGGCCGGGCCCAGTGACGAGAAAGGTTTCCTCGACCTTGGCCAAGTGCAGAACAGAGTTCGCCCTTGGACAAGCGGCTCCCACAGCGCACGGGGGAGGTGGATGTGCTGGCCCAGAGAGGGCCGTGGGGAGGAGGCACAGTCAGATGACCTGGGACCTGAGCATCCACCGTCTGGGAGAAAGCGCTGTACGTACCTGGTCGCTGTTTTTATTGGCTGAAAGAGGATGAAACGGGCAGGGATGGCCTTTCTCGAATTCTATATCAAGCACTGAAGTGTCTCAAGCCTTGTTTAAGAACAAGCCTGGGCGTGCGGAAATCAGCCCCGTTACTTTGCCTGTGTCTCCTCCCTCCTCTGCCCCTGGAGCCCAGCACCCCACCAGCCGAGCTGGGAGCTGGGAGGCCTGTGTCCTTACTCAGCACCTCCCTGGCGAAGCCAACGAGAAAGTCGAGGCGCCTTCAGATACAATCAACTGCGAGGGAAGCCCCGAGCACACGCTGTCCAGTCTGGGAATGCGGCTCGGACTGGGCTCAGCGGAGCATAGGCCATGGGCGCGCTCTGCGTCTGGGCCGGCCTGGCCTGCACCCCAGATCCTAGCTGCACCCTGTGCACGCCGGGCCCTGAGGAAACCAGCTGGGGAGCCAGGCTGTGCAGGCCCTGCCCAGCCCTGCGTCCGGCGCTCTGCTGTGGCTGGAGACGCAGGCGCGGGAGGCCAAGAGAGACGCGGGAGCTGGACCCAGGAGAGAATTCGAGTCCCTGCTTTGGGTAGAAAATAAGCAACCACTTCAGTCTCTACCGTGACAATGACCCTCGGGCTTGCCCATCTCACGGGAGGGCCAGGGAATTGTGCTGCCCCGTGACAAGACATCGGGATGCAGAGTCTCCTTCAGAGTGAAGCCCTCTGCCTGTCCGAGGGCAGTTTGGTACCTGAATGTCAATGGGACGATTGCAGATCTTTCCGGGGTGAGCCGCCCAGAGGTCTGAAATTTTCTCCCCACCTTTAGCCTGGGGCACCTTGTCATGGTCGAACCACTCTGTCCACTCCACGTCTAGGCGAGAAACAAAGAGCAGGGTCACACAGGAGGTCGTCCGTGACGGCAAGTCACACCGGACGGTCACGGCCGGTGTCGTCCCCAAGCACAACAGGGATGGATATCACCAGCCTGTACCTGCACCCGGCTGAGGCAGGGGTGGCCCTGAACAGTCTGCCTGTTCTCCTATCTCCCATCTTTTAATTAAAACACCTCTTACTGAGTTTCTTGTTTTATACAAGCAGTAGGTACTCTTTGTTACTACAAAAGCAAAGAAATGAAAAGGAGAGAAATAAAATCCCTCTGTAAACCCGTTATCCGAGGACCGTCTCCAGCACTGCGGCTCTGCAGCCCCGCGGTGGGGCTGGTGGAGGGTCGGGCCCTGTTCCCGCCTGCGCTGCCTGGCACATGAAAGATATTCTGTGAACCAAACTGAACGCCACGACTCCCAGTGAGGTGAAATTCCAACCTTAGCCGGGGCTGGTGGTTAGCGCGGCTGGACTGATTAAAGACAGCTCGCGGTTGCCAAGTTTTAGTTCATTCTGCAACAGGTACGTGGTTCTGTTGGAGCAAGAGGAAAATCCTTGTTCTGCAGAGACTGATTCCTGCCTTTTATCCTGCGGTTGGGTGTCGCTAAGTCGTCCCACACTCCTCACCTTGAACCCACTCGCTGGACGAAGAGACGTTGAAATGCTCGCCGTGCGCCGTCTGGAACAGTTTGGACACCCGGGCAGCGGCGGAGCCTCGGTGTCCTGCCAGAGAGACCAGACGCTTCAGCAACCAGACAGACCCACAGACACAAAGGTCGTGATTCCAAGGCAGGGTAAACCTCCTGCACACATGGATCATGAGCCATTTCTTTTTAAAAAACAGATCTGAGTTAAAAAAAAATATATCAGGCCATTCTTTCACTTGGGAAGCAGCAGATTATTGTCCATTTTTTCAGTTTCCGTTTGGAAAGTTTAGTTGTGGCATCGCAACAAAGCCGGTTTTGGAGCCCGTCCTTTCCCACCATCTGAATTTGTCCCCGGGATCCGAACCTCCCGCAACCTTCGCTGCGCCAGGGAGGCCACTTGTGCAGTGAAGGCCCATCTGACATGTCGCTGTAGCTCGGAATACGCCCCTGCTGACTCTGTCCCAGGTCTTCTCTTTCCTTCCTCCCTCTCTCTCTCACTCTCTCTCCCTTTCTTTCTTTTGACAGGGTCTCACTCTGTCACCCTGGGTAGAGTGCAGTGGCATCATCACAGCTCACTGCAACCTCCAACTCCTGGGCTCCAGCGATCCCCCCGCCTCGGCCTCCCAGAGTGCTGGGATCACAGGCCTGAGCCACTGTGCCCGGCCCTGTTCTTGTCTTTTCTCTGCCGCCTCTATGTTTTGGATCAAGTCAACGAAGACCTCTTAGAACATGCGAATACTGTCGCGAGTATGGGCCTTCAACCAGCGCAGACCTTTGCCGCTGTCGTGTGACAGGCCAGTGAATCAGCTGCCACTCGAGTTGGGGGACGGGAGCTGCGCTCTGAGGGGAGGGGGCCACCCGGGGGAACCCGCGCCTCGGGCCAGGGGGAAGCAGGCTCTTGCCGGCTGTTATTACCGTGGTATTCGATGTGGTCTTCAACCGAAGAAGAGGGGTTCCCTTTCACAGTCAGAAAACTCCAAGGGTGTCTGAAAAAACACAAAAGTCGAGTTCTCCACACGTCTGAACCTGTGCCGGGGGCAGAGCTGAAACAGCGTCCAGCGGACGAGCAGCCGTCCCGCGGGGAAATTCGCTCACTCGCCGGCCTCCCTGCGCAAGCTCGCCTGCCCAGGCTGCCCGGCGTCCGCTCCCCGCGAGCTCCGCAAGGCTCCCTGGCAGGAGCCGGGCATAAATCACAAATAAACAAACACGCCACCGGCCACCGGGCCACCCGCCAAGCTCAGTTACGGCCTGAAGCGAGTGCTCGGGTGCCTTTAGGAAACAAGGGAACCGTGTCCAAGGGAGACAGGTCACTCCCCTCACTCCGGCTCCCCTGGAGTCCGGCTCGAGGAAATGCCAGAGGCTAACGTGGCGACTCCCCAAAGGAGAGAAATCTCTCTTCCTCTTGATGGGGCGGGAACAAGAAGGTGGTTCGAGATTCTGAGAAACGGGACACCCGTCTTTCCTGCATTAACACGTGCGCAGCCGTGGAGCCAGGAAGTTCTTACCTGTGTCTGCCCGTGATACCTAATGCAGTGCTGGGGTTCGGGACACGCAGCACCAGAACTTGGCACCTCAGCATGTTTTAGGCCGAAAGAATTTGAGAAACAGCAGGAAGTTTCTCTGACCTTCCCCAGAAGCAGGTCGTAAGGCCCTCACGTGAGAGGGGCCTCCGTATTCCCAGGGGAAAGGAGCGCCCTTGTCCCTGAAGACAAGGGACCCGAGAGGAATCCAGCGGGACAGGCCTTGCTGCGTTTCCTCCAGTTGACGACCCTCGGCTCATACGTCCCAGTCCCCGTCACACTGGTCCGGGGCTCTCCACCCTTCACCAGACCTGGTGCGAGGACACTCGGGTTAGCTGTTCCTTCGGGTCCTCATTTCCTCGGGGAGGCTCCACGCACATAAAACCCACTGCAGTAAACGCATTCGTGGGCTTCCTCTTGCTAATCGGCCGTGTGTGACAGGTGCCCCAGCCAAGAACGCAGGCGGGTGGGAGGTGACACTTCTCCTCCCCTGCGGCAGCCTCTCTTCCTGCAGGACGTCACAGATTCCTGCTGAGCAGCTCTTACCGTTTTGTTTTGATCTCTTGCCCTGGGAAGTGAGTCCTCACTGAGTGGTGCTTAGCTGAGGTTGGGGGTCTGAGGGCGTTTCTCTCCTGCTCAAAACCAGCCTCTCCCGCAGAGCCAGGGCCCCTGCGCTCCCCGCCCGGCCTGTCTCCGCCCCTCACCCTCTCGCACCTGGGCTCCCCGCTTTCTCAGGGAGGCTTTGGCCCTGAGCCCCGGACCTGCTGGGCTCCGTGTGGGGAAGTTGCGCTGCCGTCCTCCCGGATAAGTCCGCACCAGCCCCCGCGCCCGCTCTCGTGCCCGTCAGCAGTTCCCACAAGCGTCCGCCTCCCGAGAGCCTGGGACGCCTGCCTGGCCCGGCGCCTCCCGCCGACGCGTGTCCAGTAACACATCCCGAACCGATGAACGAGCGAGAGGCCGAGTCTCAGCTCCTCTACTGATTTTAGATGTTTTACGTTCAGCCCTCAAAGTGCGTCTCTCTAGCCAGGTGAGGGGGAGGTGTGGTTCCTGCCACGTGTCTCCTTTGCCCACGTGAACGGCCCTGAGAAAAGGGCCACCTTTCCAGCGGCTCTTGTTTATGAGGACGAAACAGTCGCTAACGCACATCGAGTGCTTATTCTGTGCTAGACAGGGTGGCTAACGTTTGCTCACGTGGTTGGATTTAACCCTCCCCGCAGTCCTTTGAGACAGATATCCCGCTTCGCAGACGCAGGAGCCGAGCAAAGGCAGGATGAGCCACCTGCCCGCACGCACACCTCGTGGGAGAGGCGGCCCAGACTCGGACTCAGGCCTTGGCCCCTTCGCTGACACCTTCTTTGCATGAGGCCCCAGGTAGCCAGTCCCCTCGAGGTTCTCTCTCATTCTAAATTCATGAACTGGCCTCTCGGTTATAAACAATGAAACGAAGGGCACTTGGCGTTAACCAACAAAGGAGCCTCCGATGCCAAGGCACCGTCATTACCTTTGGCTACTTCGGCTTCCTGCTTGAGCTTCCCTTCCTGAAGGAGCAGCCCCTCGGCTGTCGGAGGACACGTCCTGGAAGCTGGAGCGCCCCTCCCCGGCCCAGGGCATCTCTGCCCAGCCAGCAGAATGGCTCAGCTAAAGGCCTTAACCTGCCCCCAACCTTGTCCTTGATCTGGAGAACCGAAGGGAGGGGCGTCACAACCCCCAAACAGCCAGGGACAGACAGCCCCCCTTTCCACTGAGCGGAGGTTTGATTCAGCACAGTGAGAGCGGCAGTTGCCATGGGCAAACAGCCTCCTCTTGGCGCCAAGGTGTGTGCATGCCAACGCCAGGCCTGATGTTACAATCCAAGGCAACAAAACACACACTAGAACAGATCGAAGGGCCCCTTTTCTGGGGCGTTTGCCTGGGCAGAGCCACTTTGCATAATCCCTAAAAAAACTGTCTGCCAGTCCCCAGGGCGTGACACGCCCCCTTTGCCAAGAACAGGGAAGAGGAATATTAGCTGCACGTCCAAGGCACAGCTCTCACACACAGTAGATGCTCACTTAATACTTTGTCAGTGGCCACTGAATGAATGAGTTCACATAAACAGAGAGCTTTTATGTTTTGTGAATGGACTACACTTCTAAGAAAAACCAGGCTTCCTTTAAGAACAATCCTCAAATATGTCCAGTGCAGATGGACAAAGAGCTTGCGTCCCTCTGGGTTGTCACTTAGGTTGGCATGGCGTGGGGAGGGAAGGAAAAGGTAAAATGCAGGTGGGCCAGGGCTGCTTCAGCGCCCAGAGGAGGAGGAAGTGATGGCCGTACCTAAATCCAAGGTGTAGAAAATGTTTGCTGCCCAGTTTGGTCATCGCCTTCCGGGCTGTGTCATCCAGGTTTCTAGAACCTTCATCATTCACTGCGACAGAAAGGATCCTTCCATCGGGCACAGCGTTCAAATACTGGACCAGACGTTCGCTCTCTTTCTTGGATCGATAGGTGTCAAACCTAAAAAGGGCAGAGAAGAGAATTAAATGGTTTTGACAGCAGCTACAAAAAGAGATATCTAAGTACGTGTCCGTATTACGACGACTGACCCGCCACCCAAAGATCCCAAGGGCTGTGACTTGCAAAGAAATGAGCCTTTGCTAAGAAGAGCAAACACATTTACTTATTTTGCTGACCCCCCTCCGGTGACATCCAAGAAGAAGGGATTTGACTGAACCACAGCGATCATTCCTTGGATAAAATGCCAAAGAAATCACGGCAGCAGCGGAGACCTCACGCTCCAGGATGCTGAGTGGGTCACATACTCGGGGTCCAGGACTTCTGATATTCCCCCTTCATGCTGGAGCCCGCGGCTCATGCCTCTTGCAGGAGTTTGTCTTTAGGAGGCAGTTCTAACATCTAGAGCATCAGGAATTTCTCTCTCTGATCTAGACTGAAACACCAATTCCAAAATTTTTGAAAATGACATGAGGATTATCCCAAATCACTTCTGCTGTCCCCAGAACCACCTACTTATACTAATGTCTCAGAATCGTTAAAATGTCACCTTTGATTTATACAGGGCAGTGACATAACCCTTGCCTGCAGTGAATGTTGCATGCCTACTTTTGTTCCTGTTTAGTTTTTAAAAAATTATTTTACTTTACTGCGGTGAGAACACTTACTGTAACGGATCTGCCCTCTCCACAGATATTTAAGTGCACGACATAGTGTTGTTGTACAATATCACGTAGCAGATCTCATCACAAGAACCGACAATCTCAAAGTCGACAGTGGCAGCCGGCCTTCACACACACAAAATATAAATTAAAAAGAAAAAAAAACTATACCAATGGTGAGAAGAATTTACAAAGGAAAAACACAATTTTGTAATGCTCCCAACTCTCCCCTAAGTATAAAGATTGTGTGCAATTACAATGGAAATTGCAAAAGAATGTGTCTTGGAACGTAAGCAAAACGGTTCTGCGATGGATCCAGAGAAACAAGCCAGTGTGAACAGCCAACAGGTTTTGGAAAAGGAAAACGATGGCGGTACGAGTGGTGGCTGGATAGGTGTTCCTGAGTCCTCAAACTCGTTTTCAGCCGTTTGCATAACCCGGTCCAACCCCGCCAAACCCCGCGTCCTCCGCTGCCCTGCCCAGGAACCGTGGCTGCAAACCTGGCACCACCCGGCGAGGACGACCCGCCCACCTGGACAACCACCTGGACCACCCGCTCTCCTGGTGGAGGCGACACAGCGCAAAGGGTCTGGACAGATGTGGGTCTCAATTCCGTCTCCGACACTCACCAACCTTGCGACCCTGACAAATTTAGCCCCCTGAGCCTCTGTGTTCCCACTTGTGCAAAGCCATAGCAGCAGAACCTGCCTCCCGAAATCTTTATGGAAAGTAAAGTATGATACATGTGGCAGGGAAAGTGACGAACGGGGTTTCCCACCGAGTCCAGCGCTTGTGTCACTGTTGCCAGGAGTCCCCAAAGGGTCGAGCGTGGCTGTCCACGAGAGCCGGCAAGCACTCCAGGACCCACACCCTGCCCTGGCCCTGAGTCGGCTGGTTCCTGCGGCCTTTACTGCGACACTCGAGCCCTGTTCCTGGGGAGTCCCGCGGCTCCCTCCCCCATCAGCCGCAGGACAGCTGCTTGTCTGCTCTCTGCCCCAGCGTGTCCTTCCCTCTGAGCACCCTGGGACCCCTGCAGGGCCCGGAGAGCCCAGAGCTGGAGGGGCAGGTCCCGTCTCTGCAGAACCCGGAGCCAGGGAAGAGGGTGAGGGGGAGCGAGCGGGAGACCTGCCTCCCTTGCCCCCAGACAGCTCTCAAGGTCACATATTTCTACCCGAGTCCTCATCACCGGGTGGGGATGGTCCAGGCCCTTTCCTCCCAGCCACTTCCGCTGTCTTCACTTCGGTCTTCCACAATCAATCCCTTCTCTACACAGCAGCCGGAACGTTCTTTTAACACACTGACTGCCACACTAGGAAAAAAATTTCCCTGGGGCCACGGTGTTTTCATAAAACAAAACAATCCTTTCTAATTTATTTTTTATTGTTTTCTATGCATGACTCACACACAACGCAATCCACGTTTTTAGAATTAAATTGTCAATATTAATTGTAACAGTAAGAACATCAAGTAAGATTTTCACGAACCAACTGTAGGGTTTTGCTTCACGAGGCCCCGGGCTCAAAACTAGCCTGAGTCAAATACAACTCACGTGGCAGCCAGTGCGTTAGATCAGATTGTGCCCTTCTTAAAGCTCTTCAGTGGCCGTGCATCTCGCTTGGGACAGAACCCACCTCCTGGATGTGTCCCTGCCCGTGACGCCCCACCCCTGCCTGCAGCCCCCATAGCTCACGGGACCCCCGCCCTGCTGGTGGCCTTTCGGTCCTTTGAGAACACTGCGTCCGGTCACACCCCTGCCCTCTGCGCTCACTATCTGTCTTGAGCACTTCCCCTGACACGCGCTCCCTGGCAGAGCTCAGCTCAAATGCTGCTGTCTGGCGCTGGCCTCCCGACCACCCGCGCAAGGTGGTCTCCCCGTCGCCGTCCCTGTCTCTTTCCCTCCTAGTACCAGGGCCACATTCTGAAACGTGCTGCGTGCGCGTTTGCTCCTGCGCAATTCAACGTCGTCAGGCGAACGCCGGGGAGGACGGGACTCCCGGCTGCTTCGCTCACGACCGCTCTCCCAGCACCCGGAGCAGCGCCTCACCGGTCAGAGTGGATGACTGTGCCTGATTTGGGGTCGATGACATGAACGATGACTCCACGGTGGCCCCAGCTCCTCTCGAAAAAATAGCCTCCTTCCTGCATGCCGCCCGGGCGCAGGGTCTTGTTCAGGAACGTCCAGGAGAGCTTTTTCTGCCCGTGCAGCTCCAGGGTGCCTCCTCGGCCGACACCGATGTACTTCAGGCCAAAGTAGGGGTCCGGCTGAACACCTTCGTCCGCCCTACGAGAGAAAACAGCGCCCAGCGTCAGCCGCACACGTCCTCATTAGATGCTGGACCTAGAGGGGCCCTAGGAGTCACTGCGCCCTGACTCCCACCGCAGCCACCAAAGACCCAGTCACACCTTGGTGGTCGCCCAAGGTCAGTAAAAACAGTGCCAGCAGCCCCTCTCTGCACCAGACCAAAGTGGGCCCGGGGGGCCGGGTGGAAGCTGTTTGTCTGCATGTCGGCATCGCTGCTCTTCGGTTCCGGGTGTTTTATATTCTGGTCCATATCAGGGGTGGCAGCACCTGGGCAGGCACCGCACCCCCTCCTGTGCTCTCAGCTACCACTTCTTAGAGCTGCCCATTGCTTAAAGGGGGAGCAGAGCCAGAGGCAACTGCCGTGGGGTTCCCCGCATCCCGTCCAGCGTAGCCTGTGAGACACACCCTCGCAGAGCCTCCCGAGCAGGACACATTGCAAAGCGGCTGGAAGGGTGGCCCTTCCGTGCCACGGAACGGCACCAGGCCACGATAAATAAAAGCCTCCTGGCCCCCCCAGCCCCCCTAGATCACCACCTCTGTCTCGTTCTCGGCCCCCCTGGCAGGATAGACCGATGGCTCCCACCTTACGCTAAAGCCGGGCCTCTTGCCTCCTCCTCTACTTTGGACGCTCCCTCCTCCTGCCAGGTGCCAGTGGCACCAGCCCCGGGGTGGCCGACCCACCTTCCGTACAAAACGATGCTGAAGTTGCCCTGGAATGGGCAGAGGGCGCTCCCCGCGTGCAGCTCTCCGCCCTCGTCGATCAGAACGTGCCGGGTTCGCAAGACAATCGGCTCGGCGTGGTCCTTGATGACGAGCTTGCCTGAGGTAGGAACGGGTGCGGTTAAGAACGCAAGTGTCGAGGGTGAGGCTGCGGCAGAGCCTGGGGCAGACTCCCCAGCCCCATCTCACCCAGCAGGCAAAAAGCGTGTCTTCCAAACACGCGTGTGCTTGCTGTGCCCACGAGTGCAGGCGTCCCTCAGTAACCCTGGGGACTGGCTTGGGCACCTTCCTCGGACACCAAAATTGGAGGATGCTCAGGTCCTGACATAAAACGCTGTCGTGTCTGCATATTTGCACATTAACGTATGCGCGTACTCCTGTCTACGTGAAACCGTCTCTGGATTATTTGTAACACCTAACACAATGTAACCACTACGTGAATAGCTGTTCAACTGTATTTTTTAGGAAATAATACAAGAAAAAAGTCTGTATGTGTTCAGTACGGATGGCAATTTTTTTTCAAATATTTTTCATCCGTGGTTGGTTGAATCCACAGATGAAGAGCCCACACACACGGGGGGCTGACTGTAATTCCTCTCCTCTCTCTGCTCCACGTGTGCAAATAACACCGTCTGGCCAGCTGCCATCACGGCATGTGCCGCCCTGCTGGTCCAGCCGCCAGGGTAAGCTCAGCACGGCTGCTCACCTTGCGGCCCCGGCAGGGCGTTTCCCCAGGAAAGCTCCTTTCTCTAAGATTGGACCCCCGACAAGCCACAGCTATGTCCTCAGAGCTGATGGCTGTCTCAGACAACCAGACACCCTGACGTGAACCCAAAGCACACGACGTTTGCTCTGTCCACGGACGTCATGGCCCCCGCACCCCGTCTGCGAGGCTCTGGGGCCGTGGAGGGAAGAGGAAGCAGCGGAGAGGCGGACTCACCTCCCTCGGTGATGTGGATGGAGTGGACCGTGGCGGAAGACGTGAGCAGCAGGGCCCTGCCCCGGCCGATACGCACTTGGTGGTCCCGGTCGTGGCCAGGGGTCCAGGGCTGCAGCTCAGGGCTCTGGTCAGGGCACCCGGTGGCCACTGCCAAAGACAAAGAGATGTCACTGCACCCACCTGCCAGCCTCACCGAGGAAGAGTTGCTACAGACCACCCGGGGGGGTCCCCACGTGCCTCCCCCAATTAGAACTAAGACTCAGAGCTGGGAGACCCCTGAGGCAGGAGGCAGGACCGGGGCCAGGCCCACGTCTCTCATCAGTTCATCCTGTATCTGCAGACACGTCACTCCCTTTTCTGGGTTCGTTGCCCCCATTTACAAAATAAAAGGCAGACTAGACGGCTACTCAGGACATGGTGAGATCTGAAGTCGTGCAATGATTCACCCAGACAACAGGGATTCGGAAATATCTCATCTGCTAGAAAGCAGTGTTTGAGGCATTAACAAAACTCTACCCGCTTCTGCATGAGGATTAGACTTTCGGTTAATTTTCTAGCTCGGTTCCCCTGGAAACCGGAGGATGGCATTACATAAATAAACTACGTTACTTGGCAACACTGCCTGTAACGAAAGTGACCCTGGTTGGAAACGGCACCTGAACTGAGCAGGACACACTGACACCCGGGAGACGCGCGGGCTGCCCTGCGTGGCGGCTCCTGCAATTGGACGTTTTGCGGGAACCTGAACGTCGTGTCTCCGGAGCTGCTGTCAGAGATTCCAGGACAGAGCGGCTCCCACGCCGGCCCAGTGGCGCCTTGTGTCCTCTCACCGAGCTGCCACCCGGGACCAAGGACAATAGCTCCCGGTGGCTGTGGGCCAGGCCGCCGGGGCCGCACCCTGGAGCAGAGAAGCCTGATGCTGCCCTGATGGCCTCTGGGTCTCCCGCCCTGTATTTCCCGAGTGACTCTGACGGCCAGTGTGGCGTTTGTCACCCAGGGAGTTGAAGGTTTGGCTGAACCTACAAGCCCCACGGTGGGTGTCGCGGAGGCTTCTCCTGGGCCTCAACAGAAGCGCAGAGGAGTCTCGAGTTTCCCACCGCTATGGGGTCTGCCCAGCAGGGCGCCACGGCGGGGTGGGGGTGCCACCGTCTCAGGAACCGGAACAGCCCCACGGAGAACAAGAAAACACCCAGAGGGAAAGAGCGTGAGGAGCGACGCACACACAGGGTGGGAGAGGACGGCTCGGAGACCAGGCCCGGCGCCCCCCGTTCCCCTGCGACTGGAAGGAAGCAGATTTCAGGGAGCCCCGGGCAGGGCCAGACTCAGGCGGTGACGACACCGGCGGAGGAGCCGGAAGAAGCGGAGGTCCCAGCTCGGGCCTGGCAGGGGAGCCTAGAAGAGGTCGTGTCTCGAGGAAGGGGGTGCGCAAGCCACGTCCACCGCGCAGGGCGGGGGCCGGGAGGGCTCGATGTCATTACCTGCAATTGCCGCGTGTCAGTTCTGCAAGTTGCTTGATTCGTATTCGGTATCTCTGGAGTGAGAGCGTCTGTCCCGTGTTTACGTATCTCCAGAACTGGAAGGAACTTGACCCTTTACTCTCAACAGCACTAGATACGACCCCCAAGCCCACCTTGAGCCGTCCTCTCTGCCCATCAGAAGGCAGCGACTGGCCCTTCTCGTCTTCTCTGCAAAGCGCAGATGTATGCAGTGGCACTTAATGTGTGTTTGCTGAGTCTCATTCCCGTCCTCCCCTCCCAGTCCCGCAAGGGCCCTCTTCGTGCTCCATCTGCCTGGCTGTCAGCCCCAGCGTGAGCTTCGGATCGCGATCGTTGCAGAAACAATTTCGAATTTTTTGGAGTCTCACGGAAGCAGCTCTTCCAGCTACTGCGAGTGACCAGGAGCTCCGACCGTGGCGCGTGATGAAAATGCGCGTGGCTTGCTTGTGAGCGGGCTCCCCGTTTCAGTGCAAGAGCAGAGCTGCCGGTGAAGGGCAGGGGCGGCGGGGGGCTCTACTTTGGTGCTGCGCAGGTGGGGTGGCCGTGAGCGCAAGGGCGGAGCCACCCCTGGGTTTGTCTCCAGACGGGTCGAGTGCGCGGCTGGCTTCCAGCAGAGGCCAGAGGCCCTGGGCTGCCCTCCGCCTAGCCCCCGACGAGAGTGTCGGTGTCCGAGCAGGTGACTCCCGGGCCGTGTGGAGAACACGTGTCAACTGGGGAGCCCGGTGGCCCAGGCAAGGATCCAGGAGCATGCTGGGAAGGTGTCGTTCCCGCTCAGTCACGCAGAGCATCGGGTCTCACGGTCCACATCCTGCCAGGACAAGCTCAATCGCTCCTTTTACACCCCAAGTGCACAAGTTCGCATCGGACTTGGCATCCAGATTTGGACGTCATCGGTGTGACCCCACAGACTCTCCTGTCATCGGGAACGCAGCCCCAGCTCTCCAGGAGCTCTGACCCCACAGCTAAAGCGCAGCAGTTGCGAGACTGGCCTTGGGTGGACACTCCTGTCGGAGCTGGACATCGCGCTCTGGGCGAGGGCCGATGTCCGTGGGTTTTCATTTGCGTGAATCAGCGAGTGGCTGGCAAGGGCCTGAGCTTTCGCTGAGACGTCACCATAGCAACCACCCTCACTTTCCTGGGAGGGGACGCGGGCTCGACCCACCTGGAGCCTGAACGGCAGGGTGGGCTGCTGCCTCCCTCTGAGGCCAGAGAAGACCACAGACCAGTCCCTGTCTGCGTGGCCGACATGCAAACCGCAACAGGGGACCAGGCGTGGGAGGAAAAGGTCAAGGGAAGCCCCTGAGCGCACCTCCCCGAGGTGGGTCACCCCGAAAGGGAAACCCAAACCCAGTCCCTGGCCACACAGTCCATGCCCCTTTGTGTTAACTAACTGAATAAATGACAGAAGACAAATGGATGAATTCGGGCAATGCTGCCGGTGATTGCACTGCTCGCTGCGTCCTCTAAGGACAGGAAAGAGTCTACGAGAAATCGCAGTAAGAGGATTTCACTAGTTTTATGATTACAGATCATTTCCTTCCGTCAGGGGGTGGAAGAAACAAAATATAATACAATGTCGGGTTCTTTATTCTTATTGCAGAATCGCGTCGCGCTCACAGAATGTAGGAGTATTGAAAGTGTCTTCGAACGAGCACGGAGCGGCGGTGACGTCACAGCACTGGACCCCTCGTCAGAGCTTTCAGATGGGCCCTGTCTCTCGCCGCCTTCCACCCAAGGCCTGGTTTACTCGGCTGCTGTTTCCTGCAAGGAAACTCGCCTCATGCTTCCGGGTGTTAATTCAACATCACGTAGAGAAACCGTTGACGACACTGAGACAGAAAACCAGACCCAAACCTCGCTTGGAGCGGCGCAGCCGGAAAGCGCCTTAATGTACCCGGATCTCACGACGCCAAAGCAGAAAGCGGGTGGTGACATCAGGTGGCCCAGAAAGAGGCGGACCAGCTGACTCCCAGGTATGTGGGGCTTTTGTTCTGCCCCCTACTGGGGTTTGTAAAATTTGAGTTAGTTGCTAATATTTAAAGACTAGGGAGGGCTGGGGAGGGAGGGGAAAAAAATAAAGACTAGGGAGCTTTTACGTAAAAGTATAGACTTCTGGCTTCTCTTAAAAATTCAGAAGATCCTGGGACGGGGACCCTCTTTCCCACAAGGCAACAGTTGGCTGGAATCGCGAAGGGGGTGTCCCTTTAGAGGGGCTCAGCTTCCCGGATGAACACGGTCCCTGCCTGGCTGGCTTCATGCCTTCAGCACCGAGTTTGCACCCCTGATTCTTGTCCAGCCCTTCACTTTGTGGGTGCCAGGACTGAGCCGTGATGGGACTTGCCAGGGATCCAGGGGTCTAGCAAGGACTGGCCAGGCCCCGGGCCCCCGAGCCCACTCCCGCGGCTGCTCCTGGCCGCTCCCTCCAGCGACCCGGCTTCACCGAGGGTTCGCGGTGCTCACCTGTGGGTGCGGCCCCCGGGAGGCGGGCCAGGGTGAGCCAGCTGACGGTCAGCATCGCGGTGAAGGAGAGGCGCAGCCTCTCGGCGGCTCCCATGCTGGCAGGGCGCCCCTGAAACAGAAGCACACAGAGTCGGACACCAACCTTGGCGGGCTGCGATCGGCACGCAGGGCGGCGCAGAGACAGACAGGGCCACGTGCACACGCGGAGGCAGGGACGGGCACGCGCCAGCCGCCCCACGCAGTCCTCACGGGTGGCTTCCCCAGCTGCCACCATCAGGGCTGGGCAGAGCGGGGCCTGCGTCCTACAGCTCAGGGACCCAGTGAAGGATGGAATTTCACCCTTGGAGCTCGAGCTCCCCCGACCTCCAGAATGAAGCTTTCTTCTTAAGTTAAGAAACAGAGAAGAACCAAAGTACCCCACTGAACGCGAGCTGGGAATGAGATGCCACTGACTGGCTGTGTGACCTCCACCGATTTGCTTAACCTCTCTGGATCTCAGTTTTCTAATCTTTGTGAAATGAGATGAGTGTGTGGGTTGGCTGATTTCTAACCTGTACGTTTCCAGTCCATGCTTCTTAAACCAGTTTTTGATAATAATGTTGAAAACCTAAATATAGATCCTGCATGTTATAAACCCTTTTCATATTACCTGTCCAAGAGGAAGGTGGGGCAAAGATAGCCAGTTACCCCTAATATCCATTTTCTCCTTATTCCTCAGTACCAGAACCCCCGATTTTTATCTGGGCACATGGCCACCTAGAGTGAAGACTAGTTCCTTGGTCTCCCTTGGGTTAGTTGTGGCCAGGGAGGTCAGTTCTGGCCAATATAGCAGAAGTAGAGTGTGTGCCTTTCAGGGAGTGTCCTTAAAGGAAGGGCAGATTTTCTTCCCTCCTTCATTCTTCCTACTGGCTAAAATGCAGATGTGATGGCTGGATCTTCAGCAGCTATCTTGGGCCATTACTGGGAACCATACATGGAGGATGGCACAGCAAATAAGAACCGAGACCCTGACCCTGTGCAGGACCAAAATAGCTCTAGATGGTGGATTTATTTTTTATATGAGAGAGAATTAAACTACTATTTTATTAAAACCACTGTATTTTTTCCTTGTAGTCATATAGAAAGTGATTATGGGAATCTATCTAGATAAACCTCAAGGCAGGGACTTTTTCTAAAAAGTGTGAGATCTCCTATTCAGAATATAATGCCACTTGGAGAGACGTCTTTGTGCCCAAGTCCTCTGTGGCACACGGCGCTTAACAGCTCCGGGAGTGGCCGGCTCCAGCCTCTACACCGTTCCCCAATTCCCTAATATGACTGTAGCTGTGCCCAGAGACAAACAGACATTCTTCCGCACGGAGAAAGGGGCCAAAATCTATGCACTGGACACAGGCCCCTCCCTTCAAACCAGCCCCGCGACAAATCTGATCACCCCTGACCTTCCAGTTGACAGTGAAGCTCTTTGTGTGAGCTCAGTGATCTGGGGCAGGAGACAGGGTCTGAAGGGGGCGCCCCGGGCCCTCGGCCTGCACCCCCCACACAGGCGTGCTTGGGAGGCCGGGGAGGGAGGAGACGATACCCTCAGAATCAAGGCCAGCGGTGTCCTCTTAGCAGGCACCCTGCCCGACCCGGCCCGATCTGCGGAGAACAACAGGCCCTTTCTAGTGGCCACAGCCAGACGGTGAAGTCACGCGTAGCCGCACCTGGGAACGGAGCCTTTCCCATGGCCCCCGAAGGAGCAGTGCCCGCTTTCACGCTCTCTGCGACAGAAAGAAGGGGACCCCAGGGACAGGAGAGTTTTGCGGTCCTCAGGGGAAAACAAGAGCCCTGCTCTCAATCTCAGTTAGTTTAGGGAAACCAAAGGTAGCCTGCTGTCTGCTGCCAAAGAGCCCCAAATCGTCGTGGGGCTCCCCTGACGGAGACCTGGACCCCCCGGCCACAGCGGGCACCTTCGCTCGGCGGGGGAGTGTGAGAGACAGCGGGGCCGGGTGGCGGGTGTGGGAGGCAGGCTCCAGGGACTCCTCTGCCACCCTCACTTGCCAGGTGGCCTCGTCAAGCCACGGGCAGGCCTCTGACCGCGCAGGTACAGAGCGGGCAGGTGACCTGGACCCTGACATCTTCCGGTTGTGTCCTAGGTCATTTCAAAGACAAAAAAACATTGCTTCTGGATGGATGTTAAAACAACGACAGCTAGAGGACCCATCTCGAATCCCTTCTTCCTAACATTGGCGAGGCCTCTCCTGTGTCTCGGAGCCAGCCGGCGGAGCCCGGAGGACAGAGGGGCCGCCCTGCCCACAGACGCGGGCCCCGTACTGCCGAGCGAGCGGCCACAAGGGCTCTCCTGCCCGGGGCAGCTTCCAGGGCTGACCCAAGAAACACTGTGCTGCAGCCAGTCCCAAAGGTTTCCAGATCTCGCTTGGGAGTTCTTCACCAGGGCAGGACAGCTCTCTCCACCGGCCACGAAACACCTTCTGGCAACAAGAATTGGGATTTGGTTTCTCCGCTGGCAAGATAGTCTCAAAACCGTTCCCAGCTGTTGAAGGCCTTGGAGGAGCGCACGTTGGCGGATGATTCTAGAAGCCTCCCAGGAAGCTGTGGCTGCAGACTGGCTGGCCACTGCCCTCGCCAGGTTGCAGGGCCGATCAAAGATCAGGTCACGACGGCCTGAGCTGGCCTGTCCCTTAAGGGTGCGTGTGAAAGAGAACGCTGACTGCCCTCTCCGAAGGCCGGCACTGCGGGACACTGCGCAGGTCTCCACAGTGACAAGTTACAGTTTCCGGCAGCTCAGCGGTCCCCGAGTCCGGCTGCCACTCGGTGCTTGTGTGTGCCGGGCCTCGCGGGCCGAGGAGACGCGGGGCAGCAGGAGGAGCCGAGGTGTCGCTTGCCGGCGTCTGTCTCTGCTTCCCCTCGCTGCCATCGCTCGCCGGGCACCCGGGCTCTGCTGCCCCTCCCGGTGCCCCCGCCCCAGCCACACCGGAGTCCAGGCCTGTCACCTGCAGAGCAAGAGGAGCACAGTGTTAGGGAAGCTTCCAGAGAGGCCCCGGAGCAACGGCCCTCGTAAGAGCACACCCTGTGGCTCCCTGGCCTCCTGGGCATGAGCGTCCGGGCTGCCTGGAGGGGCGGGAATCTGCTGCGGAGGCCAGGACTTCCTTCAGGGATCACCGAGGAAGGCGGAGAAGGAGGCAGGGAGGCTGCGCGGCGGGGGAGGGAGGAGACTGCAGAGGGGCAGTCAGCGCGGCGGCGGGCTGCGGAGTCTTAAATCCCAGGCACACGGCTCGCAGGGGAAACCACCAGCCACCTGGACTCCGCTCTCTTTACTCTGTAAACGGGAATGACGCACCCTAAACTGCGGGGTCATCGCGAGACTCAAGAGAGACACTGTGTCTGCCCAGCGGTCAGTGCGTTAGCCGGGGGACTGTGGTCTCCGGACACTCGGGGTGTGGGAGGAGAGCGGAGAGCTGGGATCTGAAGACCTGGGTTCGAGTTCCAACTCTGACTCTCAGCTGTGTGACCTTAGGCAGGTCATTCAACCTCTCTGGGCCTTAGGCTTCTCACTGTTGAGTGGGAACAGTAACACTAGTCACAACCAGGAGTCGTTGTTGTGAGGGCAGCTGAGAGGTGCTGGTCTCTGCTCCAGGCCCTGTGGGGACACAGGGGACTCGGATGTGAATCCTGCCCTCGAGTGTCTTCCTGGCGAGCGGGGAGAGACTGGCACACAGGGAGCCACACCCCCAACGGCAGGGCACTGTCCTTGGGCAACGGAAGATGGAAAGGCGGCATCGTGGGCCAGATGTTCAGACGCTCACTCTTTGCCTCACTTAGCAGAGTTGAGGGGAAATATTGGATTCGAGCCTAACATATCTCGACACTTCCCTTAAGATGACGCACACGTATACAGGTCACTTTTTCTCCCGCGGAGAGGTGGCAGGAGGGAGACAGGGCAGCCCAAGCACCTTCTGGATCCCAGGGAACACGGGAGGAGCCCCACGCCCGGGCCCCTCCGCCAGCGCCGTCTCCTTGGGTGGAACCTGTGGGCTGCTGGGGACCCTGGGACAGGTGGCCGGTGCCCTCCTCAGAGAGGAGCGCTCAGAAGACCCTTTGCTTCTGCAGTTCGGAGCATCCCAGGGCGCTCCAGGAAACAGGCTTCTCTAGTGTGAGCTACTTTTTCCTTTTGAAGTCACACCTGCCCGGACCTCTGTCATTGTGGCAAAGCCCCCAAAACCTGTTCTCTTTTCCAGAAACTGCTTCTAATTTCTAAAGATGAAACAACTTGTGACTTAATTTCAGGCCCCAGGAATGCAGGAGCTGAGAAAAATAAGACGCCGATTCCAGCCGGCACGCCGACGCGCTATCAGTGCCCTGGGGAACTTGTTAAAATGCAGATTCTGACTGGGCAGGTCTGGAAGGGCCTGGTTCTGCCTTTCTAACAAGCTCCCAGCCGAGGCTGAGGCTGCCCGTTGGCGGACCACGCTCTGAGCAGCAGGGATCTAGTTCCGCTCCACCCTCCCATTTCACAGATGCGCACACTGAGGCCCACAGAATCGAAGAGAGCCTCCCACATTGATCAGGAGCAAGAAGTGGGAACCTGAACCGGCATCTGATGGGGGATTGCTGTGTGAGCCCAGATTATAGGACACGCACCATCTCTGGCCCCCGCTTGCTTGGGAGGAAGAGTGAGAGAAGATCGGATCGGGCCCATCCATTCCTGCCTGTCTCAGCCGAGGCCCCTGCAAGTCACGGTCTGGGTGGTAAACACCTGCCTCGGGTACCTTACATATCCAGAGTCTTAAATTATCTTCCCCCAAACACCTCCTGTGATACGGGAAACTCCCACATCAAAGGGGCCGCCTGGGCAGCCAGGGAGGAGGGAGGCCGCGGCTCCCTGAGGCAGCAGAATCCCCCACTGTGGCCTGCCCCACGCCCAGGCACACCAGCGCGAACCTGCCCATCCACCACGTCCAGATCCCTCACGGCACCAGATCAGGCCTGGTGGCTGCAAAGCCTTTGCCGGTTGCGGCTGGGAGAAAGGCGGCTCCGAAACCACCCTTCCCTCCGATCGCTCCATTCACACGGTCCCGACGGCCCACGGGGGGGCCCTGCATTGGTGCCGGGGGGAGGGGAAGGTGAGATCCTGCCCTCAGGGCTCCCCCAGTCCCATCGCCCTCTGCATCAGGCCCCAAACCTAAATGGTGCGCACGACCCTCCCACCGAGCAAACCCGGGTTTTCCTAACGAAGAGTCAACTCTTAATTTCTCACTTGAGATTAAACACAGGAGTAAATAATTTATCCACAAAAATAAATCTAACTTTCCTTTGTGCTTAGAGCTATGCTGTCCAGTACAGTAGCCGCGTGTGGCCACGCCAAGTTAAATTTAGTTACTAGACGAAGTTAGAAATTCGGTTTCTCAGTCACACCAGCACAGTTCGATGCTCCATGGCTGGGTGTGGCCGGTGGGCATCGCAGATCTGGAACCTCTCCATCCCTGTGGAAGCTTCTGCACTTCTACGGCTTAGAGCCTCAGTTCTCGAAGAGTGGTCTGGAAGGTCCCAGCTGGAGCTACAGATCGGCGCAGAGCAGCGGTTCGGGTGGCGTCCCCAGGCCAGCGGCACGGCACCGCCTGTTAGAGACGTAGCTCCCGACCTAGACCTGCGCAATCAGAAAATCTGGTGGGGGGGGGCCCCGGATATGTTTTCACAAGTTCTCCAGTGATGCTGATGTGCCCTTCAGTCTGAGGACCCTGCTCAGGCAAAGCGCAGCCCCCGAAACGGGAGAGGAGAGAGTGAGCGATGACCTCTCTGACCCACCCCAGTGTTGAACTCGCACCCTCTGGGGATTCCGTGGATGGAGACACAACACCTGCCGGGCAAGGCGGCTGTCAGGAAGGTGGCAGAAGGGAGACAGGAAGCAGCAGGCGGGAGCGGAGCCACCCTCGGTCTCCGACCGTTGCACGGACTCCCCCGGCCCCCGAAGGACTTGCTCACGTTCTGCGGTTTCCTTCCTCAACCTGGACATTCTTTCCCTTCGCCCCCACGGTGCCAGCTGCCACTGTCGACCTTTGGAAATTTATCATTTCAGATTCAACTTCTGGCCCCCAGCGGTGCTTCCCCCCGCCCCACGGCGACAGCACCAGGCTCCTCTCCAGGGACAGGGTCTGTGCTCAGTCACCCGGTCCCCAGCCAGGTGACCTGGCTCCTGTGGCACCAGGGAGGCTAACGGAAGTTCATCCAGAGCACATGTGTCCTGGCACTGTGCACCGTGAGGGCGCTGGGTCACCCTCCACCCCAAACCTCACCTCACCTCTCCAGCCCCGACCTGTCTGCGGGGAGGACGGTGGCCCCTTCCGTGGCGGGTTCCTCTCCCCGAGGCTCATGTCCTTCCCTGGATCTGGCCTCCGTCTGGCCTTCCCAGTCCCTGACATGGTCCGTAAATAAATGAGCCTCATCTGGAAAGACAGTTTCTGCCGGCTCAACCCAGTCTCCTCAGCCTCTCAATAAATCGCTGGCTACAAGGAGGTGTTTTGGGACAGGAGCTGCCACCTGACTTCCGAGACAAGTTGACCTGGGTCCCCGGGCATCGTCTGCAGAAGGCGGAGCAGCCCTGCTGGCGGGAGCTCCCCGGGGCAGGGAAAGCCTGCGGGGCTGGGGTGCCCGGGAGGCGGCCCGGCCGTGGGTTTTCGTTTCTGGCTCCCAGGACCAGCCGCTGAGAGCTCAGACGATGCCAAGAGCAGCCAGACCACAGAGTTCGGAGACCTCAAAGGTAAGGTGAGCCTCTCCTGAGACTCTGCGTCGGAACCTGGAGCCGCTGGGCCGCACGTCTCCCAGCTGGTTGTGTGCACTTCGCTGGCACCGCAGTGACCGTCGCAATGAACACTTCATCAGTCGTGTTTGTAACTGAAAATACCAGCATCGGCAGCTGGCTTGGCATTTCCTCTGGCCCGAAGTTGCTCTGTGTGTGCCCACTTGTTCCTGTGTCTAAAGAAATATTTCTGCCAAGTGTCCCTGTCCTCTCTGCACCACCGCCTACCGGGGTCAAGACCCCCGTCACTCCTCACCAGGGGCATCTCCAGGGCCCCTCCAACCCATTCTCCCCATGAGGGGTCCTGCCCGGTGGGGGGAGGGACGTGTAGTCCCAGGAAGAGCTGCATTTCAGAAGGCTGTGACGGGTGCCCAGCGAGGTGAGGATGCCTGGGGGGCACAGGGCACCCAGGACCACAGAGGCGCGAGTGCAGGGTGAGCTCGTGAAGTCTGCACTGCAGAGGTGAGGGGTCTGGACTTTGCCCCGACAGCTTGCAGGGGCGCTGGCAGACGGCAGGAGCCAGGAGGAGCCAGGAGGGGCCGGGAGCTTCATCATGACCCCCCAGGGTCAGGGAGGAGGGTGGGAGGGAATGGACGGGAGGTCCCTGCGGGAGTTTCATTAATGCAACCCATGTTTGCTATCGGTGCCCCCCACAGGGCGTTCCAGGCCCTGGGACACAGCAGGGGACGGCCCAGGGGCAGCCCTGCGCCGGACCAGGCTGGAGCCCACAGTCCAGGTGGGGAGGGGGTTGAGGAGGAGGAACAGGCGCAAATAAGCAAGAAAACGCCCCTGCGCAGGTCTGATCACGCGAAGAGCTGCGGAGACATCCAGCCGCTAAGAGGAGGTTCTCCGTGAGGTGACGTTTGAACAGAGCCCTGGGGAGGGTGACGGGGGAGGGACACGCAGGCAGAGGGAATGTGCGAGAGGAGGGGAGGGGGTGGGGACGCACCCCCCGCCGCCCCGGGTCTCAGTTCAAAGTCTTGCTCTTAGAGCGGCTTTTCCCTTCTGACGAAGGTCCTCTCCGCGATGGCGCCGTGGCAACCCGGTCGCCGTCCTCACTCCACCCGTTTGCAACCACCTGAGTGTGCTCGCTGTCCGAGCCCCACGAGGGGACTTGGCCGTCGGTAATGCTGCCCGGAGTGTGGTCCAGGCACAAGCAGCACCTGAGAGCTGGTCAGAACCAGGGGTCTTGACCGGGCCGCGGACCGGCCATCCTCAGCGACTGGTGTGCGCAGTGCGGCCGGCAAACTTCAACTTCGAAGGGACCTCGCTCTGCTCTGCTCGGAGACACCTGACCTGATCTTCCCTCGCCGGGAGAGGAGCCAGAGCCGTCCTCCTTCCTCCCCCCGTAGCCAGGAGGCCGCCAGGCCCGTGCAGAGGAGGGTGAGAGCCCGAGACAGGCGAGCGGCCCACGAGGGAGCCCCGGCTCGGACGCCACAAGAGGCCCATTTGCTGGCACCTGCTGTGCCTGGGCGCTGGGCTGGAACGTCACGGGCAGGGCCTGGCAGCAGTTCAGAGAGCGCAGCCCCCGCCCGCTCCTGCCCTGGGGCCCGCACAAACCCAGGAAGGGCAGCGACGGGCACCGTTTGCACAGCAGAGAGACTTTCTCCGCCCTCCCTCTGCCTGGCCGGCGTGGAGTTGAAAGAGCACGCCTGCTTGTGCTTCAAGTTTGGGCCGAGTCCGCCTTTGATCTGAGAGGCTTGTCTTTTCCCGGGGTTATTTATTTGCAGAAACCACTCGTTTCCTGCTACTTCAAATACTCCCACAGGAAGCCGCCGGCAGGTGGGTCCAACGCACGGACCCGTTTTACTGCCCCGGTGCCGCTGGCTCACTGTGCTGGGCTGAGGGACCTGGATCCCCGCACGCAGGTGTGCTTCAGGGTCCTGAGCTAGGGAGCAGAAGCCCAGGGTCTTTGGAGGAACATGGGCTCGGACAGAGCTAAGTGGGAGAAGCAGCTAGAAACAGGGGGTCCTGAGTTCTAGTCCTACGAGGCCTCAGTTTCCCTCTGCAAACCGAGACCCGGGGAAATGCATGTCAGTGCTTACTCGGGGCACAAGGGCTGTGACAGAGAGAAGGAAGGACGATGACACTGGCTTGCCTACGCTCACCTCCCAATCCAGAGCTCTGGGACCCCCGACTCACCACTAGGGGACCCCAGGGCTCCACACAATCGCTGCCCTTGCCACCCTACACGGCTACAGAAATTTCCGGACATACAGCCAAGCTGAAAGAATCTCACAGCAAATGCTCACAAACCCACCATCTGGATGCCACCAGTACCATTCTTCTACATCTTCTCTGTCACAGAACTATGCACCCATTTCTCTACCCACCCGGAAACCAATCCTAGTTTTCAGAGATGTTTCAAGGTGAAACGAAGACGCCAGAACATTTTCCCTTAAACACTTCAGCGTGCACGTTACTAACTAGAGTTCAACACTCATTTGATTTTTTTGTCTATTGAGGTAAAATTTGCACGCAGTGTAAGATGCAAACCTTAAGTGCACACTTGTTGAGTTTTGACAGATGCCATGTCTGCATAACCCAAGCCCCCAGGAAGGTGTGGAACGCTATCATCACCCAGACAGTTCCCCTGTGCCCCTCCCCAGGCAATTCCCCCAAGGGGCAACCACTCTTCTAACTGAGCAACGTCGGAAACCTTCTGTGGATGAGTCGTGCCTGTTCTCGAATTCCGTACAAAAGGATGAACCAGGACGGTCTCTGGCCACGGCTTCTCTCCCTAGCGTGTTTCTAAGATCCGCCCAGCCGTGCGCATCACTAGTCCACTTCTGATCGTTGCTAAGGAGTCTCCGACTTACGAGTATACTCCACCACACATTGCCTTAATACTGTTTCTCCAGGAAGCCCAAACAAAGTAGAGTTTGGGAGTAAAAAAGGGCACAACTTTTTCACCCAAAGGCAGCCAGACAGAGCTGCGTTTGCCCCTGTCCCTGCCAAGCCCAGCAAGAGCTTCGGAGGCAGATGCTTGGTCCAAGTCCAGCCCCGGCGCAGGCCCGACGCTGACAGAACCTCCCTGGGAACAGTGGGGCAAAGCACAGGAAGCCGCCGGCAGGTGGCCGGCACCCAGCAGGTGCTCCTTAAATGTCACGGTGCGGTACGTTGGCCATTGGCCGGGAGGACCTTTGGCTTTTAAGGCGTGAGTTTGCCCCTGCCCGGCCACTCTGGCTCTGCGAGTCTGGGAAATCCCCGCAGTTCTTTTTAGAACGGGAGTGGCCTCATAGCATTCTGCGATATTATCTCGTGGGTTTACTTTTCCTCTTCCTGTTTTCCCCGTTCTCTGCGCACCACCTCCCCTGAACTTCAGCACGTAAGGCTGCTCGTATCTTCTCCCCCACGAGGGTCTGAGAGGATGCGGAGGTGAAGGGCGCAGCGCAGAGGACAGCACCTGGCACGCAGTGTGCTCCGTGGTCACCTTCCAGGGCCAGCCGGCCTCCGCGAGAGCAGAGCAGACACGGTTCAGCTCTGCCGGCCACGAAGGTGGGAGCTCCAGGAACAGCCTGGCTCCCTGCCCCGCGGGTGCTGTTAAAGTGGAATTCAAGGGGGCCGCTGCAAAGCGCCCGGAGCATCTCCTGGGCCCTCGGCCTGGTCTCCGGGGGCTGCGGCCCACGCTCAGGTCACAGCCAGGAGTCCCAGCAGTGAGCAGAGCCCCCACCCCGGGCTCTGGCTGCTGGCTGAGCTGAGCGGTGGCCAGGATGCTGGCCCGGGACCAGCTCAAGCTGGCTGTGTTGCCTAAGACCTTCAGCTGGAAAAAGTTATTCCTCGCTTTTCGCCATAAAATGGGAGCGTGGGCCCGGCTGAGAGGAGGCGGCGCTGTCAGCCCAGGGTAGGGCTCGTTGGCTGACCGAGAGCCTGCAGACGCCAAGGGGAAGGGGCCTGGCTGGGGCCTGAACCCAGATCTCTCTCACTCCCGCCTGTCCCTGCCTCTGACCATCAGTCTGCTTCTGGGTGTTAAATCCAGCAATGTGCTTCCTGCATCTCGGTGCAGGGGGGACCTTAAAACATCGATCCTGTGACTTGCCCGAGTCCCACAGCAAAGGGTCAAAGCCGGGTCTCACTTCAGCTCGACACGTATGCGTCACGGGTTAGATGGAACAATACGAAATTGCTCACGTTCAACTGTTTTATCTGCAAAAACGCCAGCTCCATAGGGTTCAACCTATATGTTTATTCAGCTCTCCTATGTACACACCATTGTCCTGGAGTCTGGGAGTGGGGCGCAGGGGCCCGGCGGGGAGAGGTCAGCGTCTGTCCTTGGACCTATTCCTGGAGCCGTCACGCTCCATCTCTGTCTGTGCGTCTTTCCCAGGTGATCCCGCGCTCACTGGTCAGTTCCCTCCCCAGGGCTCCGAGGACTCCGTATTCTGAGACTTCCCACGCCTCTGCCTGAGCCGCGCTCTCCGCTCTGCTCGGGACCCGCTGTGATCGGCCCTTTCACGGAACGGGCCTCCGGAAGTCCTTCTGCTCAACGGGATTCCTGACTCCCGGCCAAACGCGCTGGACCGGGGCACAGGTGACCGGAGCGAGGCTGACTTTGCTCTGGTTCCAGTCCCCTCTCGGGCCTGGCTTCACTCCTGCCTTTGATGCAAGGGACACCCCTGGGTCCCCATACTAAATCCAAGCCTCTCGCGTTTTATTTTCCTCTGGCTAAACCTGGCTCAACTTGGCTCCCATTCCTTGTAACCAAGGCCCTGGTTCTTCAGCCCACACAGGGATGATGGGGCGTTTCCCTCCCAACAAGCACGTTTTTCCACGTGGATTTCTGCCCTGCTCTCGAGGCTGCTGTGTGGGGACGGTCCCGTCTCTGGCGGCCAGGACTTTGTCAGAGCAGAAGGAGCGATTCCCCTGCCCCACTCTGCGTCCCAGGACCGTGAAGGACTCGTGACAATGACACCGGTGGACGTGGGCCACGGGCCATTTTTCCCATGAGCCATTCAGGCACCTCTCAGGGGCTGCTCTCAACTCAGCCCGTGTTGGACAGAGACCAGCTGAACATCAGATAAACACCGTCCAGACACTCGACACCGCACACCAGTCTTCCCCTCCTTCAAGACTGCACATGGGAAAGGCCCACCTTGGCGGCTGCTTCCGGGGTCCCTAAGGGCAAGGGTAGAAGGGAGACGGGAGACCATCCCTGTGCTATGACGGGAAAGCAGAGGTGTGAACCCTTCCTTGAATGGGGTCAGAAGATTTTTAAAAAACACGTTTCGGTGTAAAAGTCCATGCCAGAAGCAATGTCAGCGAGCCAAGTCAGAATGCTCCCCGTGCCGTAAAAACAATGTTGCTTTCTTCACTAGAAAACTGATATCATTGCTGTTGCTAGTTATTAACCGTACCTCTCCAATTAGGGAAAAAAAATTGGAAGTAGCCACTGATTCCCAAAAGGTCCAAATCCTAGTTTCAGAGACACACTTCGACGGCCTTCCGTGCGCCAGGCGTTGGTTACTTACTTACTACCCGGTTTAACTCTCCCCTCCCAGAGGCAAAGCGATGTGTCCACATTGACATGACCAGCAAGTGACACATCTGTTCTCAGGTCCAAACGATCGGACTCTCAAGCCACTGCGCTTCCTCTGGCCGCTCTGCTGGTTAAGGAACGAACAGTTCCATTGGGGGCCCTGCGGTGCCCCCGACAAGCGCCGTTTCCCACCCCGCAAACTCAGCCTGCCCCTGTGGTGTTCCACCCGTGATCTATCTCCCGGTCACGGCTCCTCTCCACCCGGCACTCACGGTGCCTCCAGTCTCCTCCATCCTCCCAACCCGCCACCTGCACTGGCTCCAGAACAGTCTTTCTCAAGGGCAGAGCCGGCATTCCACACCCGTGCAAGACCTGCGATGCCCCATGGGTCCCTCAGGCATGGCCCCCGGACGCCCATCCAGCCTCACCTCCGGCCACCCTCCCCGCCCACCGCACCTCTCACCTGCGCTCTGGCCACCCTCGACCACAGAAGACGCCAGCCCACCCAAGGTGCCACATGCGCCCATGGTCAGCGCCTTTCCTCCATCACCGTTTCTGCCTCTTCCGGGCAGCGCCGCAGGAGGAGCCCTGCCGCCCACCAAGCCTCCGACGGTTCCCAAGAGATCGCTGCTGTCGTCCTCATTTTGAAACTGCCCTTTATAAAACTAATAAAGGGCCACAGGCGGGAACCGTGGTGTGGGAACACATCTGTAACCGGCCATCGTCCCCCGCATGCTCCCCTGCACTTGCTCACGACGCAGTCACGTGGCTGACGGGCATTCGGACTCTCGGCGTCTTCGCTGCTCCCGTGGGTAACATCTCCCTCCTGAAACCTCAGGCTGGTTTCCGAGACACCTGCCAGGCCCTGCACAGACGGCCCTCGGAAGACCCACCCAGACCGGCGGCCCATACCGAGGAACTGACTCAGCTGGCCTTGTGACCCCCACCCAAAAACAACTCAGCAAAGATGATTTCTACAGCCCTGTGGTTCCACCTGAACCCGCCAATGAGCAGACTCAACTGCCCAGCCCTTTGCCCACCAAACTCTTTAAAAACCCTTTGTCCCAAATTCTTGGGGAGACAGTTTGAGAACTTCCTCCTGTCTCCTCGCAGAGCACGTGTGACACTCAGCTCTCTCTGCTGTCTCTGCGCATGGGCTTCCTCTTGCGCAGCGAGCGTGAAGCTGGCAGGGTGTACCAGTCTCCCATCTCTAACACGTGTCTGCTGTTATTACACAGTTTTACTGCAAGGATCTCCCGTGCTCTAACATGAACAGCCGGAGGGCAAGGAACCTAATCTCCTCCCCTCTGCCTCTCGGGTCCAGGGTCTGGCACAGAACAGGGATTCAGTACTTGCTTGTTTGTCTGAATCACAAAGTCAATGCTCAGCAGATCGATGAACAATGACTCACATGAACTCTAAAAAGAACCTCACCTAGAGAGGGGTGCAGTTCGTCAGCCAATCCCTGGCCACGCCGCTGTCTCCTGCCCCGTTTGCTCCTGGCCCTGCTGTGCGGGGGCCGAGGACCCCGGGGCTGTCTGCCACCTCCCCTCCGGGAGGACCCACCGCTCCCCCTCCCACAGGGCCACTGCCGGGGCTTCCACAGGAGTCAGCACCGCCCAGCGCTGCCCTGGCTGACGGGGCTGCAGGTGAACCCCTGACGGAGTCACTGCCCTGGGATGCAGGGGGGCGCTGGAGAGGGGGTTTGGAGTCAGTCCCACCACCCTGGAGGAAGCGGCTCAACGTGAGGCCGCAGCCCTGTCCCCTCTCCTGTCCCCTGGGGTCCCACACACTGCGGTTCCCGGGGCTGCCGCTCACTCCCTGTGCATGGTCTGGTTTCACGGCCCCACCTGGAGTCTCTGAGCCTCGTCTTGTCCTTTGGCTCACGTGACTTTTGAGTTGGGACCAGTGGGGGCAGTTGTGGTGAGAAGGGCCCTCCCCACCTCAACCTTAGTGGTCAGCAAAGCCCCCGACAACACGAGTCCTGCTCACGACCCTCAGGACGCGCCTCCCTGGAGAAGTGAAAAGATGCCGACAAAGGGGCTGTCACCAGGCTGTCCTCGACACGTACCCCGGCCCCCCTGGGGGTCAGCTCCCGCCAAAGTCACCCCGCACCCCCCCCTCCTGCCCCGGACCCTGCCCTGGTCCCCTGGCTGCCCTCCCTCCTGGACAGCATGACAGCCCCCCTCCCCAGCCCATCTGGCCACTGAACCTTCCAGAAACACATCCACAACGGTCTGGTCTTGCTCAGCAGCCCTGGTGCTGCCTAAACTCTCGACGGCCCAGCAGAGGTGGCCCTTGTCTAACTCACTGTGGCTGTGCCTGCTGACCCCCAGCACGTGCCCGACACAGTGGGCCGCACGCCACACACCGCTCAGGGTGTCTGCGAGTGCTTCTGCTTCGCTGCCTTGGCTTGCTCAGTGCCCGGCCTGGAATCCCTTCCCCTGTTCAGTTTTCTTTCTTTGACATGTTTCAATCTGCCCCGCTTCTGAGAACCTCCCTCGGAACACCGACTGACGCCGCGGCTGGACTCCCGGTTCGCCCTGGTGCGCGTCTGCGCGTTTGCTCGCTCCGCTCAACCACACGTGACTTTCACTTTGAGAGCAGCCCCCACCCCCACCCTGTCCCCCCTGAGCCCCCGTCCGCCGCAGGCATCCAGCACACGGGTTACTGGAGCTGGGTCCGGGGAGGTCGATGACGCGGCAGTTCTCAGGTCACCGGCAGAGACGGTAGCCGATCCTGCTGCGCGTGAAGGGTGACTCGGGATTTGTGGCTGGGCGGAGGGTGGGCGCCTCGCCAAGACAGTGGCAAGCGGGATTCCCAGTGGCTACGAGTCCCCGCTGGGTGAGCCGCCATCAGGCGGCCGAGAGCAGAGGCACCGTGGGAGGCCCGTAGGAGGGTGCGGAGACCAGGAGATTGGCGAGGGCCGTAGGCACAGTTTACAGAGGTCCCTGAAGCCATGGTGCACACGTGCGAGCTCATCAGGGGACACTGACCGTGAGGAGGGTGCGGTCTCAGCCCTGGGAGCACAGAAGAGACTCAGCTGGGGTGACCTGCAAATCCACTCGGCCCCTCTCAGGGGCTGCGCCCTGCACCGCGGAGCTGGCGCTGCTTTCACAAGCCAGAGAACCTGCTTCTGGGGTGCAGCGTCCTGCGTCCCCTCCGACTGTGGGCAGGCTGCCCCTAGGAGCCAGCACAGCTGCCAGAGCATTTGCGTTTGAAGTCCCTGCCTGGCGCACGTGGGGTGGCAGCCCAGCCGGCAGGACACCTGCTCGATCAGGTGCTCACCTTCCCCGCCACCAGCAGCTGCCCGCACGGCCCCCACTCCTACGGGCCCGGCTGCTCGCACCCTCTGGGGATCCACCCTCCCTAGGAACACCGAGAGCTGGTCGCCTTCCTTCCCTGCCGATGCCTGTTGGAAGAACAACCCAAGAGAGACTCTCGACAAGAGGGGATGTGAACTGACTTCCTCTCTCTCCCCAGAAGGGCCAGCCACGGCGCGAGTCCATGCCAAGGAGGAAAGGCCCCACGGGCTCCGGCCTTGGCGGGCTGAGGCTCTGCCCCGCCCCCCGCCCGCTGTTCCTGAGCCCACAGCCCTGTACGCGTATTACGAGGGGTCGAGCGGGCTGTCGGAGCACAGGGGCAGGTACAGCTGAGGGGCGTCTGTCCAAGAACCAAGCCTGTCATCGGTCCCTTTCCCAGAACTATAAGCACGAGTGGCTTCTCTACAGGAAAAAGGCTCGTGGAGGCTGGGTGACAAGGCCGAAAGAGCAGGAGTCCACGTGGCTGTGGAGGCCACAACAAAAGTCGTTGCCTCGGCCCTGCTGACCAAGTGGCGTCGCACAGGCCCCTCCCGTCTTCTTTCCAGGCCTCGGGGAAACGATCCAGTTTCTGCTTTGTCTGGTCGTCCCCTTCCCAAGGGTCTGAGACCCTCCTCCTCCAACCTCCCCCGTGCGGGTGCAGAGCCCTGTGGCTCACGCTGGCGGTAAAGTCCCCTTTGTCCCTGCAGGAGCTGTCTGAGGAGGAGATGCAGGTGCTGCATGGCTGGGCATCGTGGCGTCACTGTGTCACTGAAGACCTCGGGGAGGAGTCCCAGGAAGCGCTGGGCGTCTCCACAGCCAGGGATCATCCCAGCACCCACGGCGCCTTTGCTGTGTGACTTTCTGGACAAGCCTGCGGTTTTGCCAGACTGAGAGGAGATGGCCCTGGCCTTCTGGGCCCATGGAGTGGAGTGAGGCCCTGTCTTCTTGGTGGCCTTGCAGGGTCACCACACAGGCACAGATGACAGCCGACCATCAGGGGCATCTTGCTGGAGCTGGGGAGATACCTGAACTCTCCACTCCTGAGGGCCTTGCTCCCAGGGCTCAGCTGGACCTCCACGCCCGGCCCACTGTGCGGCAGCCCTGGGCTCTGTCTACACAGAGTGGTCCCGAGTGAGTCCAGACCCCAGCCCACCCTGGGAGCCCCCAGCTCACACTGCTTTCCTGGTGGTGTTTTCATTCTCTGGGGGCCTGAAGTTCACTCCTTGCTAGTTCCCAAAAGCTGTATGAGAACCACCTGGGGGACCCTAAAATACACAGATCCCTAAGCTCCTTCCCAGAGACCTTGATTCTGGACATTCTGGGATGGGACCAGGACATGATCATTTTAAAATGTTTGGGGGCTTCTGGTGCACAGTGGAAAACACTGGGTGTGACCCCCAGGACCGTTCACTGGCACAGCAGTGGCCATCAGGCCTGAGTATTGGTGGCTGCCTGCTGACCCAGGGTTTGGGGCTGCACACCGAGGCTCATTTCCGCTGCCTGAGATCTTTCGGGTCTTAAGTTTCTCACCCAAATTCTTCCCCCCCGTGGCATCGGGACCCTGGGCAGGCAGGCCTCCCTCACTCCCACCCACGTCTGAGAAAAGGCACAAGCCGCTGTCCAAGCTGCCATAGTCACCAAGCGGTAACTTTGCCCCCTCAGCCTGGGCAGTGTTGGCGCCACCCCAGAGAGACGACAAGCTCACACACGTCCTGACTAGCAGTGCCATCGGCCCAGACGGCCAAGCACATGGACAGCTGCCCCGGGGCCTCTGCCCGGCAACCTCCAAGCTCTGCTGAGAGCACTCCACGCAGAGGTGAGCACAGAGTTCAAATCTGTGTCCCTCGGCCTCTGCTGGTCGGAATGTAAAACGGTGTAGCTACTTTGGAAAACAGCCTGGCAGTTCCTCACACTGTTGATCAGAGCCACCATGTGACCCAGCAATTCCACTCTCAGGTCGGCACACAAAGGAAGTAAAAACATGTCCACATGAAAACTTGCGCACGAAAGTTCATGGCGGCATTATCCATCACAGGCAGAAAGCGGAAACAACCCGAATGTCCGTCGACTGGCCAACAGGTAAACAAGCACGGCACATCCGTCCAGCCGCAGAACGGAAGGAAGGCAGTCGGTCCACCTCATCCGCAGAGGGTACGTTCCAAGACTCCCTCCCAGAGGACGCCTGAAACCTCAGATAGTACCTGACCCTCCATATGGTTGACCCCCGAACAACACGGGGTTAGGGGTGCCAGTTCCTGACTCCCACTCAGTCGAAAATCCACCTATAACTTCCGAGTCCCCCCACACTTAACTACGAATAGCCTACTGCTAACAGAAGCCTTACCCACGGCATTCACAGTCAATAACACGTATTTTGTATGTTCTACACATTGCACACTGTATTCTTACAATAAGATAAACTAGAGAAAAGAAAATGTTATTAAGAAAACCATAAGGAGAGAAAATACGTTTACTATTCGTTAAGGGGAAGCGGATCATCATAAAGATCTTCAACCTCATTGTCTCCAGGTTGCTGCCTGGGGCGGCAGAGCAGATGCGGGGCGGTGGGGGGCGTCAGGAGAGGCGGGCGCGCTCCGCGCAGCTTTGATCGAAAAACACCTGCATAAAGTGGAGCCACGAAGTTGAGCCCACCCGTGTGTTCAAGGGTACACTATGATTTTCCCTACACGTACGCACCTCTGATGGTGTTTAATTTATAAATTAAGCACAGTGAAGGTAAAAGCGATAGATAAACACAATAATCAAAAATAAAACAGAACAATTATAACAACATGTCGGCATCCCTACTCCTGCGCTTCGGGGCCCTTATTAAGTAAAACGAGGGAACTTGGACACAAGCACTTTGCCGCCTCGACGGTCTTTCCCATCAGCCGACGGCTGCTGGGTGGCTGGCGGGTGGAGCGCGGATACGCTGGACAAAGGGCGTTCACACGCAGGTGGACGGAGCGGGTGGCACGAGATTTCACCGTGCTAGTCAGAGCAGTACGTAGTTTAAAACTTATGAGTTGCTTATTTCTGGAATTTTCCATGTAATAGTTTTATATCATGGTTGATGACTGATGGTAACTGGAATTGCAGAAAGGTGAAACTGCAGATGGGGTGGCCACTGTACCGACTCGCGCTACAACGGGAGGAGCCTTGAAAACATCACACTAAGTGAAAGCCGCCCGACACGCAAGGCCACGTGTGGCAGGATTCGGCTGACGTGTCGTCTCCAGAACAGGCAGGTCCGCGGAGACAGAAAGTCTCTCACGGTTGTTAGGGGCGGAGAGACCAGAGTGATTGCAAATGGGTAGGGCGCTGCACATGTTTTAAACACAGATGGTGGCATCACAAACATATGAAACAATGCTCATCGTCACTACCCATCAGGGAAATGCAAACCAAAACTGCAGTGAGATCCCATCATACACAAAACAACAGATGCTGGCGTGGACGCAGAGAGAAAGGACCGCTTATACGCCGTGGGTGGGGCTGCAAGTTGGCACAGCCTCCACGGAAAGCAGCACAGACAGCCCCCACCATTCGATCCAGCAGTCCCACTGCTGGGATCTACCCGAAGGTAACGAAGTCATTTCATCAAAAAGACACCTGCACGCGAATGCGTATCACAGCGCAGTTCGCAGCTGCAAAGGTGTGGAATCAACCTGAATTCACGAGCGGATAAAGAACATGCAGTGTGTGTGTGTGTCTATCTCTGTGTGTGTGTGCGGAATATTACTCAACCGTAAAAAGGAATAAAATAATGCTGCTTGCAGCAATGTGGAGGGAACTGGAGAACATTACCCTAAGGGAAGTATCTCAGGGATGGAAAACCAAACTCCACGTGTCCTCACTACTAAGTGGGAGCTGTGGCGGGTACGCACAGGCACGAAGCCATATAAAGGACGCAGAAACCACGGAAGGGGGAGGTTGGGAGGGGGTGTGGGTAAAAACTTACCCATTGGGCACAATGAACACTGTTCTGGTGACAGACACACCAAAGGCCCTGACTTAGGATTATGCAAGGTGTCCTTGTAACAAAAACACTTGGACCCTCTTAACTAATATTCTCAGATTTAAGAAAAAGATAAAAACAGTACACCTAAAAAAATAAAAATATAAAATCAGTGGTGGTAATGAAGGTTGCATGATTCTGTGAATATACTAAAACTATTTAATAATACATTTTAAAGGAATGAATTTTATGTCAATTATATCTCAGCAAAAGTGTCAGAAAGGAAAATCCAGGCGCCGTCACTTGCTTTCTGTGTGCCCTTGAACAAGCCACTGAGCCCTCTGAGCCTCAACGTTCTTATCTGTGAAGTGGGCACGTGAAGGGTGTGAGGATGGAATCAGCGAGCACACGAGACACACTGGCAACCACGATTGCTATCAATCACTGTCATCACGAGACGCCAGGCTCCGCGTGGTTCATGGCGGCGTCATGATCCTCTGCGCAGCACAGCCGGGTGAGTGATGTTTACGGGGGAGATGGGATGCTCAGAAAGCTGCCACGGTCCTACTCTAGGAAGCAGCTGAATCGAGGTCCAGATCTTGATTCGTCTCACTCCAAAGTCTATCATTCATTCATTCATTCATTCCGCAAGTATTAGTGGAGTGCCCACCACACGCCAGCCCTAGGCCAGGCTCTGGGGGATCCTGTCCACACGACAGCCCCGTCCCTGCCTGTGTTCCCGGAGTTTACAGGCTACTGGGATTGGCCGGCATTCTCCAAGTGGCTGTCGCAACAAATGCAAAACTGCACGCGATGTCACACTGTCACACCAAGCGTACGTGCAGGACGCCGTGAGAGCGCATAACAACGGAAGTGGATTTCCATGGGGAAGGAGTAGGCAGGGGACGCCTGTCTCGGGAATTTGGAGACCTGTCAGGTAAGTGTGACCGACCCGGGGGACAGAGGGGAATCGCGCTCTGGTTGGTTGAGTGACTGACTGGACTAACCAAGGCACGCAGCTCCGCACGGGAAACTCTGGGACTGAGGCTGCAAAAGCGTCAGGCAGAAACCCCTCTACGGCCGCCCTTCCTGGCTGTCTCTCCTTCCCTCCGCCCCTGGCCTGGCCCAAAGCACCACGGTTTGTACGGGATTTACACTGATGCGGGTGGGGCAAGGAAGAACCTGTCCCTCACCCTGGAGGGGAGGTTTGGGGGGGGTGCCGCAGAGGGTGTGCCCGCCCAGGACGGGGTCACGCAGGGGCGCCGCAGGGGCAGGTGGAATGGGGTGTGTCAGAGGACGCTCCCAGATCTGGATGGAGAAGACAGGAGGGGCGGGCCTCGGAATGTCTGCAAACTTCGCAAGTTGTCAGGGGTGTCGCTGCACGAGACTTGGGCTCAGCCTGCTCCCGTCTAACCCAGCCCCGCCCGGTGACTCGCTCCAGCTCACCAACAGGACTTTCTACCCCAGTTGTGGCCTGCCCGCCCCGTCCCAGGCCGCGGCCGGCCACCATGGAAACACGACAGGCCGGAATGTGTGCCATCCCAGACACTACACCAAAATCAGGTCCTGGAACTGTCACACTCAAACACCTGTCTTCCCGGGCGAGGACCAAGGGCAAGGGGGTCAGAAAGCCAGAACGAAGGGAGGTGACCAGCAGCACCTCCCGCACTCACTGGGCTGGGTACCAGGGGCAGCTCAAGTGCCGTGATCACACACACCCTCAGCATCCGCACTGCGCGAGCACAGTCTTTGCTCAACACGTTTCTTCAATGAGTTCCTCTTCAAATACTAGCTTATCCCCAACAAGTAACTGTCAAGTCACCGGTTACACATAAAAAAATGTTAGGTTATCCATACATTAGTTTAGAATCATTTCACAAATCACGTTTAGGGGCGCTGGACTGGCTGACCTGGAGGTCCTTCTGACACTTGCAGATAAATGAGAGCTGGACGCTGTGTGCTGGGGTCCGGGGCCCCGACCCGCTCCCCGTGGCCCGGCCCTGCTCTCCTCACCCTGGGCCACCCGCCCGGCTGCGCTCCTGCTCCCTGCCCTGACCTCGCTCCCTGTCTGGGCACGGCTGCGTCATTCGACGCCACCCTCTGCCACCAGGCAAAGGGCTGGGGCTCACAGGAAGTGGGGGGCCGCCCCACGTGGACCCTGGAGCAGCTGGTCAGGCCCAACTGGCTTAAAGCGCCTCGAGTGTGACGAGCGCACATTCCTCTCCGGGCCGCCACGGCCTGTGAGTCATCCTGGGGGTGGCTTTCAGGAACACACCCCTCCACGGAGGCAGTGGCCACCCAAACGCCCGGGGAGGAAGGAGCCGGGTAAAGCAGTCACCTGGCTAAATTTGGAAGAGGGGCCTGCAGCTGTTTCCACCCCCTCCTGCCCCTTCATCCTGGCATTTGGCGTTTTTAGTGGCCTTGGCTCCCAGCCTGAGCACCGCCAGCTCTCTCCCCGGGGCCATCAAGGCAGGGCGCAGGCAGAGGCCCCGAGGCAGCTGCAGCTCCTCCCAGGCAGGGGAGGGTGTGCCAGGGCCGGGGTCACATGAGCGGGAACTTCTCGCCCCCTGACCAGCTGCTCCTGAGGCTGTGCTGGGTGCCAGGGAGGCTGCGTGGGCCCCCGGAGTGGCTGCTGGGTGGCAGCCGCGGTGCCGGGCCTCCCAGGGAGGTGAGCGGATGAGGCCGGCTTCCCCGATGGCAGGCCCCGAGGAGGGTTAAGGATCTGGGACTGGGTTGAAGCCAGCCAAACATAGCACATGCTCACCTGGCTCTGTCACTAGTTCACCAGGAGGCTTACGGCAAGGTCTGGTTCCCCCTGCCTCAGTTTCCCCTTCTGTAAAATAAGGGGAGACCTCATACTTTCCATGGTGCTACGCCGCCATGAGCCTCGCTTTTCTCCAGAGTGAGGGGCCGGCCTCTCTCCCGTCCCCGGCTGGGCTGCTGGGCGGGGTGCACCAGGGGACAGCCCCCTGTGACCCTCGCACCTGTGCGCTGCAGCCACTTCGCGCCCCCGCAGCCGGAACTGTCATCCCAGAGCTCAGCTGTCTCCAGGCAGAGGCAGCGTGCGCCCCGGCGTAGGAGCCGCGCGCAGACAGGACTTCCTGACGGACACATTCGGAGCCCCAGCGCCGCGTCCGAGCAGGTGCTGGGCAAAGTCCTCTCAACGAACACGCAGATACAGGGGTAGAGAGCAGGCTCTGCGGTCAGGCTGGCTCTGCTCGCAAGCTTTGTGACCCGGATCGGCTCGGTACCTAGCATTTCTGGCCCTCAAAATAGTCACCTGGAAAGTGGGGTGGCCGTGGTGCCTGCCCCCAGAAGGCCACCGTGAAGGCTGATGGGCTGCGGCACTGGAGACACTTCTCGTGTGTCCGGCGCACGGCAGGCTCCCTGTCGCCCCTCACAGGGCCGCTCCACCTGGAGTCCTGCCAACTGCTCACAGGTCGCCTCTCACCAGCAACATTTCTTCTCTCTGCTCTCACCCACCCACCCGACCCTCGAAACGGGCGCAGGGTTCCTCCTGGCTCACGACGCCCTTCCCGCCTTCCCTCTGCAGGTCTCGGGAATCCATCCCTCCCGCGTTCCTGCCGCCCTGCTCGGTCCTCTCTCAGGATGGCCCAGCGACGTCTTCCCGCCCCTGGGCCTCCCTTGGTCCCCATCTGGCTGCCGTCACCTGGCTGCCCCTCGCTGGCTCTCGGCCCTCGGGGACACAGGGCGAGTCTTCACGCTCAGCAAACGTCTGCTGACTGACAAATCCGCGACCACAGGACCGCAGTGAGGTCCCAGCGGTGGGGAAGCGGACCGGGGGGACGAAGGGCCGAGAAGCTGCCCTGTGCGTAATTCGTTCACCTCCCATGATCTTGTTTAAAAGAGAATGAGGGGAAAGACGAGAGGAAACAGGTCTGTAACGCACGTGCCGACAGTCCCCAACCGTCTCTCTCCAAGAGTGTGTCCAGAAGTTGCTGGCTGGGCTCTGGCATTGCGTCTTCCCACGGAAATTCCGCAGGACGCGTCTCGGATCCATGACAACTATGGGTTCCCTCGTGGTGCAGAGCACGCCAGGCACCGTGCGAGGCACTTTCTGCGCGATTTGTGCGCATCCCTGCCCGGAAGGAACCGGCATCCCCAACTGACAGCCGAGGGAGCAGAGTTGCAGGAGCGGCTGAGAAGCTGCTCTGTCTGGAGGCCGCGTGGCCGGTGAGGGCAGGGGCCGGGACCCGGATCTGAGTCCGTCTGACCCCAGAGCTCCTGCCGCCCGCAGGCCACAGTGCCGTCAATTCCCAGCAGGACGGCCGGCTGATAGAGGGCCAGCCCCAGCCTCCCAGCCCTGTCCCTGGCCGACGCCTCCCGGACGAGGGCTCTGGTGGACACCAGGGACCTAGGAGAGGGAAGCCAGGGGCAAAGACGGAGAGGAAGAAGAAAGAACCTCTCCGTGGACACACCTGGTGGGCTGAACACGCCAGAGACAAGGCCCAGAGCAGCCAGAAATGCCTGAGAGAGAGACAGAGGCCGATTCTACAAGTCACAGCCCTCCCCCACCCTGCGTCGGCGCCAACACGGGGACCAGACCCGAGAAGAGCCGAGCGCGGCCCTGCCCCTCGGTGTGCGCAGGGAAGGGCTGGCTTCAGGAACCCACGGCTTCTGGTCTGTGGACTTGGGGCTCCTGCCCCCACACCCCACCGCCTGGGAGCCCTCTGCTTAGGTGGCCGGGGCTCTCAGTGCCGAGAGCAGGGGCCACTAACTGGCCTGCAGATGCGTATGGTTCGGCCTGATCATGTTTTCAATTTTTCTTAATCGGGAAATTTCACACAAATATCTGGATTTCTAGCCTTGCAGGAAAATCTGGAGATTTGGCAACCTGGGTCCAAACCACCACCTGGCAGTGACCAGCAGGCACAAGTCGCGGCCGCCCCGTCAGCTGGGGCCCGGCCTCCCCCGCAGGACAAGAGGAGAGGGGAGGGGACCCTCAAGCTGTCCCTGGCCACAGCCCTAGGTTCTGGGAGAGTAGCCCGGATGTTTCCAGAAGCTGTGTCCTCCTCCAGCGTGGCTGGCAGGGACAGAGAACTGCTTTGTCAGCCACTGAAGCCGGGGCACGGCAGCCACACGCTAGGGAGCCGGGCGGCTCCGCGCCCACCTGCTTCTCGGCCCCCAGGCCCCGTCCACGCCAGGAAGCCGGCTGGTGTTTCTGATGCAACACGAAATTCCTCTGGCTTCCTGGCCAGGGGCCCCTGGGACTTCCTCTCAGGCGCTGTGGCCTCCACGCCCCAGGCCGGCCTGTCCAGGGCACCTGGGCAAACACCGGCCCTGCAGGGCCCAGGGCGGCCTCCCACGCCTCAGCGGGCGGCGCCCAACAATCCCGGCGGTGCGGCCCGTGCAGCTCCCGGCACTCGGCCTGTTTACTTCCTTGGCAGTGCCGTGGCAGACAGGCCCCCGACCGCAGGACCCCGTTTCAGAACCAGCAGGCAGATTTTTTCATTCCAACTTCAAGGAGCTTCCACAAAACCCAAACAAACATTTGAAAACAGCGTCCTGGCCACAGCACTAGGGACGGTGCCAAGGGGACAGGCACAGCCAACAGGCCTGCAGGGTCCCGGTCGGGAGGAGGGTCCCACGGGCGGGCTGGCCTGCAAGACCCGGCTGCTCCAGCCGACCGGCCGCGGAGTCCGCCCTGCGCGTGGTTCCTCCCACCCTGCGCTCACCACGTGGACCGCAGTGCGTGGGCCATCCACGCCTCCACTCTGCCTGGAGTCTCCTCCGTCACGTGTCCTGATGGCACTTGCCCTTCCAGGTCCCTCCAGTGCTGCCCCTGAGGTTTTCTGGGAGCCGCCCGTGAGCCCCTAGAAGCCCCTCTGAACACCCCTTCCTGCCTTTACAGAACTGGGCGCTTATGACGTTCTCTTCCCTGCTGACCCCAGACCCCTTAGAAGGGGGTTCAAAAGGACCCAGCAGCAAGGCCCCACCCCACCTTTTCCAGGCGGGTGGCCTGGGCCCTTCGCTTCCCGACTTTTGCCGCCGGTGTTCCCAGCTGTAGGACGGGTGAAGAGTGCCTGCCCGGCGGTCACCGTGAGGAGGAGGAAGGAATGTGCCCTGTGCCTGGGACGTGACTGAGCTGCGGAACCAGGACACCTAAAGAGCCAGAAGGAACAGCGCCCAGGTGGGGGTGGCCCCACACGGCCCGCAGGGGGCACAGGGAGGGGCAGGTGCGGGGAACAGACCCTGACGGTGTTGGAGCCTCTAAGAGCTGCTCACACAGCCCTGTCAGCCACCCGCGGATGCGGCGTTCACTTCCCTGCTGCACGGGCTGCGCAGCCGGGGACTCGCGCCTGATGCCCGCCCGTGCGCTGGCGGGGAGGCCAGCAGGTCTGGCCGGCTCTGTGGCCGGAAGGTGCTGTCCCTCCTGCAGGGAGGGCCGGGGTGGGGCCAGGATGCAAAGAGCCTTCGCACTCGACTTCCTCAGATGCTCCGTTCCCAGCTCCACCCCGTCCCTCCCCCGCCTGGGACAAGCTGCCCTTGTTTGTCCCCTTAGCTCAATCCGAAGTCTGGCCTCCGCTGAAGCCACACACCAAACACACACACAGACTCGCACACACGCACACACACATGCACACACATGTGCACACACGTACGCACACGCACACACACGCACACACAGCCGGGACACTCCTGCTGGCCTGCTCTGACAGAGGCTCCTGCTGGCGGAGGCGTCGTACCTGGCCGGGAGCTAAGGTCGGGGTTGGGACAAGCACAGGTCCGGGGCACGGAGCACACAGGACAGCTGGAGGAGCGGAGTGGGAAGGGCGCTTGTTGAGGTCCCTGGGAGAAAGGGTGGCCTCGCCTATGTCGGGGGAGCAGGAGTTGGCGCGCCCAGTGCAGGGCACGGAGAAGGCAGTGAGGAGGCCGCCTGGGTTCGGGGTGAGGCCTCCAGGTGGGGCAGGGCACACGAGCAACTCTCCACGAGAAACGAAACGAGCACGAGCGATGCCCCCAAGGACACGCGAGGCTGCTCAGTCCAGCGGCCCCCGCGAACCCGGGCACTTCCTCTCGAGGGAAGGCGGACGGGAAGGAGGAAAACCTGATCCGACGGCATTTGGCACAAGAGCGCCAGCACACAGCGGCGGCTGCGTTGAGGCAACACGATGCCGTGGCTCAAACGCTGGCATCGGATCTGAGATTGGCCGTGTGACCCTGGCGGCCGTAGCTTCCTCGGCTGTGGCCGCCTCTCAGAGGCAATGCCCGTGAGGTGTTGCACAGCAGGAGAAAGGCTGCTGTTCTTCTGGGTCCCGCCACGTCGAAAGCCTCCTCCGGGGGAGCCGCGACACCCTGTGCTTAGCTGATTCTAGATGGCGCCACCCCCATCCACACCCCCGTCTCTCCGTGTCCCTGCCATCTGCACGTCCACGGGCTGGCTGTCAAGCGCGGAATCCGGTACGGCAGCACCTCCCCCTTCTGTGCGTCGAGGGTGCCTGGTGACGGCGCCCTCGTTTCTAGGAAGCAAAACCTTCTGTGCGGCCGCGGATCCCGAGGAGGGCCCAGCAGGCCCTGCAGCTCCAGCAACCGCACCTGCTCCTCCGCCTCGGGGCCTTGCTGGGCAGACACCCTACGCCTTCAGCTGATGGCTGCAGACAGACGGAACTGCCGGCTCTGTCCCCAGAGCAGGGACAGTGATTCCTCGACCAGCTCTGGAGGCTGGGAGCTGGCGGCTGGAGATTGGGAAGAACCTTTCTAGAATGGGCTCAGTGCAGACGGGGCCCAGAAATTCTGCTGGGACTTCACTGTTTGGCATGTACGATGCTATCCCATTGTTCTGGGTCCCATGTCACTTATAACTTCCTACTGCCGCGGTCCTGCTAACCGCAGGGGCTTCATTTGCTGAATACACTGTTGGTTACAACATGACCATCCGGGCGGGGAAGTCGCCACCGACCAGATTTCTCCCCATAAGGCAGCAGGGAGCCCTGGGATCTGGGCCGGCAGAAAACCCAGCGGGGAGAAGGAAGAATCGACAGAGCTGGACACTCTGGGAGAAGGAACTACAGAAGACAGACGCGTCCGAGGAAGGTTCTCGAGCCGTCTCTGTGCGGAGCGTGTCGTCAGACCCCGCTCCCCACCGCCTCCAGCGAAATGCCTGCCACGCACGGACGTGTTCGGGGCAAGTGGACGAAAACCAGACACAACCCCAGAAACAGCCAGAGACGCTGGCAAAAACAGCTTGTTTTAAATCACTGCCTTAATTTCTCGCAGAGGAAGGCATTTCCCTGCCCTCCAGAACACTACCCTCCCCGGCCAATCGGTGACACCCGTCCCGGAGAAAGACGCCTTTTCTCTCTCAAAGGGAGACGCAGAACTTGCGGCGGAGCAAACCCGGGGCATTTAACTCTTCAGTTTGGGAAACAGAAGCCTGAACCAGAATTGTGAGGCCAGGAAAATCCACCAGCAGTGGAGAGGGTGGAGGAATTTTCCAAGCACTTTTCGGTTTAAAAGGAAAAATAGAGAAAAACTTCATACGAAAAATCGCTTCCCTCTCTTCTCTAAATATACCAAGTATGAGCCACTTTTTACGAGCAAACCAAGTTACACATGGCCTATTTTGATATTTCCCAACCAACAAAAGGACTTAACATTTTAAAAGGACACTTAAAAATAAACATGGAGATGTTTCCATTTTCACCTAAATTTTATTGTTTTGTTTTGTTTTTTTTGTAAATCCACGGTTCAAGTTGGGGCAAGGCTCCGCTCTGTCCAGACCATCTGTGGCGACCACGAGGCAGGGAGTGTGATCACAACAGCACCCTCCAGGGCCCCTAAGGAAGGGACCCCCTAAGAAATCCCTGTGCCCACAAATCCTGGAAACACAAGTGACCACACGGTGTCTCCAAGGACATCTCCAATATGTAAAGAGTAAAATAATATTATCTGTTTCCAGACTTTAGGGACGCCCTGTAGATTCAGACCACCGAAAGCCAGGCTGGTGGATTCCATGTGCTTAAGACAAACTCGTCCCTTCTATGAGCTAGAAAACCACAGACCAGCTGCCCCTGGAGGGCGAAGGGTGGCCATGCAGGCCCCCAGCCTGTCACCCGGGCTCAGGACATGACGAATGTCACAGGGGAGCAAATAACGACTGAGTTCCTGCTCTGCCATGTGCCTGGGTGGGGCACTGGGGGACGGGTGTTCCCCTTTCTCCGTCTCTGTTCCTACTCGTTCTTCACAACTCAGCGCCGGTGCCACGCTCTCCGTGACATCTGCCCCCAGCCCCTCACTCTGGTCCCAACACCCCTTGTCTGTGTCCTGTGTCCCCCACGTCCTAGGATTATCTGTGTCCTGAGTACCCTCGCAGGCAGGTGCGTGATTTCGTCTTCTTCGTGGCCAGGAGCCCAGCAGAGGGACCGGTGTCTGGCAGGACCTCAGGATTCGACCGGTGAAGGAAGAAAAGTTTGTCATCGCGGTGCCGTCCCACCCTCTACTGCAGGAGCCAGCCCAGAACACAGCCAGCCCCTCGACAGAGGGACGAACACGGGGGTGGAGCGTGTGACGAGGGTGCCGGGGACACGGGAAGAAGCGGCTTACTGGCCTGGGCCTGGGTATGCAGCAGTCGCCTAATCGGAGCACGAGACCCAAGCGGGCTTTTACCAGGGACTCGCCTGGGGCAGAGGGTGGCCCAGGCAGAGGAAACGGTGGGAGCAGCCCCCCAGGCCAGGAGCAAGGGCACGTGAGACAGGAGGGGAGGCAGGGAGCAGGCCGGGGCGGGACTGCCGGACACGCCGCGGCCCGGCCGAGAAGGCTGCTGCAAGCTCCCTTCCCCTCTTTCTCCGCAATGAGGACTTCGAATACTTTTTAGCCCAAGAAATATAATCTAAAAATGCCAACAGATCCCTATTTTGAAAAATAATCCTTGATTAATTTAAGCCAACACACGTTCTTTCCGTTCAGACCTTTTGTTTCTTTTTTTTTTTAAGAGAGAGAAAAATTTTTAAAAACCTAAATAAAGGAGAGGTATATGCTGTCTTCATGAATTGGAAGACTCGATACTGTAAATATTTGTTTTTTTCCAAATTGACAGAGAGAATCCCAATCAAAACCCCATAATGTTTTTCTTAGTGGGAACTGACAAGGAGGTTTAAAAGTATGAAATACCAAGGCCGAGGACGGGAAAGACGATTCTGAAGAACGGAGCGGGAGGCCTTAATCTGCTGGGTGTCAGGACACGCTGTGAAGTGAAGTCATTAAGCCATGTGGTTTGGCTGCAAGGACAGACAGACCAATGGGAAAGAGCAGAAGCCAGGCCCGTGCACGCGGACACTTGACCCCCACGAGGGTGGCACCGCAGGCCCGTGAGCAGAGCGGGCTTTTCCATGAAGGCTGCGGAGCCAACTGCAGAGCATATTCAAAAAGGAAGCCTGACTCGACCTTTCACCATGCAAAAAGTCGATCTCAATGCAGACTGCAGATCTGAATGGGAAAGAAAAAAATAGTTTCTGGGAGAAAACATAGGATGTCAAAAATGTCTAAAACAAGAATAGAAAGGGACTAACTAGAAAGAAAAAGACTGGACAGTCAGAACTTCTGTTCATCAAGAACACCTTTAAGCGTCTGAAAAGGCAAGACGCGGATGGGAGAAGCAACTGCAAATCACGTAGCCGACGAAGGCTCCCGCCCGGGGTGCGTGAAGAACCCTTTAAACGAGCAGTTCTCCAGGGGGGGTGATTTTCCTTCTCATCCTCCCCATGGGGACATTTGGCCAGGCCTGGAGATATTTGGGGACAACTGGTGTGGGTGGGCGTTGCTGGCGTCTAGTGGATGGACATCGGGGTGCTTCTAAACAACATACAACACACACACGGCCACGCACAGACACACACAGACACAGACACACACACATACACACATACACACAGACACACACGCACAGACATACGCACGCACAGACATACACACACGCACAGACATACACATGCACGCACAGACACACACACACAGACATACACACATACGCACAGACACACACGCACAGACATACGCACGCACAGACACACACAGACATACACACACGCACAGACATACACATGCACGCACAGACACACACGCACAGACATACACACGCACGCAGACACACACACACAGACATACACACACGCACAGACATACACGTGCACGCACACACACTCACGCACAGACACACACGCACAGACATACACATGCACGCACAGACACGCACATACACACACGCACAGACATACACACACGCACAGACATACACACACGCACAGACATACGCACGCACAGACACACACACACAGACATACACACACACAGACATACACACGCACGCACAAACACACACGCACAGACACACACACATGCACACACACAGACACACACACACACGCACAAACACACACAGGCACACACACAGCCCTACACACACACATTATCTGGCCCCAAATATCAACGTTGCTTTAAATTAATCAGGGAAAAACCATACAATCTGATAGAAAAATGGGCAAAAGACATGAATAGGAAACTCACACAAGAGAAAATCTCAATGTCCTGCAAAGAGCATCAGTAATTAATAGGAAAATACAAATTAAAACCCCATGACCTACTGTAACAAACTACGAATGGCTAAAATCCAAAAGACTAACAGTGACAAGTGTTGACAAAGGTGCACAACAACTAAAATTTTCATACATTGCCAGTGGGAGCATAAGCAGGTATAAAGACGTGGCAGTTTTACTCACGAAAGCGAAAGAGTGGAAACCACCTACATGCCTATTGAGAGGAGGCTGGAGTCCGGGCGCGGTGCCTCACACCTGTAATCCCAGCACTTTTGGGGACCATGGCAGGAGGATCATTGAGCTCCGGAGTTCAAGACCAGCCTGAGCAGGAGCGAGAACCCTTCTCTACAAGAAATAGAAGAACTAGCCAGGCGTGGTGTCGTGCGCCTGTAGTCCCAGCTGCTCGGGGGCTGAGGCAGGAGAAGCGCACTTTGTCCTGGGCGACAGAGAAAGACCCTGTCTCAAAAAAAAAAAAAAGTAGCAGCCGGATAAACAGATGGCAGTACATTCCTACAGGAGAAGACGAGGGAGCAATGAAAATGGAAAAACCACAGCGACAAGCAATGTGACAGACTCCCACGAACACAACACTGAGCAAAAGCAGCCAGGCCCCATGGGGTCTTACTGCATTCAAGTACAGTTTGCTTAAAAACAGGCAAAACTCCAGTACGTTACAGAGGTCAGGATGATGTTTAAGGGGATTGTGATCGCCAGGGCCCGCGACAGGGGTGCTGGGAGCTGGCGATGTCCACTTCGTGATAGTTTTTTGAACTGTACGTTATTATTTGTACAGTGAATATGTTATATCTGCCTAACAAGATTTTTTAAATAGAATTTAAAAGGTTCACTTCTCGGTGATCTCAATTATTGAACACAAGGCATTCCATAAAGGTGAAGTTTTTTCTTGGACACATAGTCTCCTTCCTTCCATCCTTAGAGGTTTAGAAAGGCACTTCATCTGCCACGAATGCCATCTCAACTGCCTCTGTCCACGGCCCACGCACCCTCCACATTTCGTCTCCGACACCCAGGGGAAGGATGAGTAAGGGGTTGCTTATTTCTTAGAAAAATTACCTGTTTGGATATAATCTGATTCCCTTGGAGAAAAAAAAATAATTTACTACATTGCGAGATCTGTTCTTCATTCGAAATGAGACGTCCTTGCACGCTGCAGGAACTGCAAGGCGAGTCTGCGACTCTCGGACGCTGAGGGCCTGGAGAGAGGACCCGCGCTCAGACGCCTGCAGGGGTTGGGTGCGACGCCTCAGGGAGTGGCGGGGCCCGGCACTGGGAGGGGTCGTGCCCCGTCTGCAGAGGCAGCCACTGCTCAGGCCCAGCCTCGCCAGGTCATCTGATTCCCCACGAAAAGTGAGAAATTGTGATGTTGGTTTTAAAACATGTCCGAGTTCTTTGAGAGGCCACCACGCACAGGGACCAGCTTCAGTGACTCACTTCTAATAACCAGAATGGAGCAGGAGAGATGCCGTGGAGCCTCCGGGAGGAGGTTAGCTAGGGGATGCACCTTCCACATGGGGGGGGTCTCACCCTTGGAACGCGCCCCCCCCCCCCCCCGCTGTGAGGAAGCCACGCCCCCACTGGAAAGGCCATCCTAGCCCGGGAGGTCACAGTGGGGCGGCATCAGCGGCCAGGCTATGAGTGGCCTCCACGTTCCAGCCCCAGCCTCTCAGCACATGCAGAACAGATCAGCCGACCCGCCTGGCCCTGCTCACACCGCAGATTCCTGAGAAAAATAAATATTGCTAAGGCTGTTCTTTAAAATCACTAAGTTTCTGAAAAGCTAGTTAAGCAGTAACAGATACCTGGACTCTCCAGATTTTAATGTGAATTTTCTAGATTTTTAAAATATTGCTTGGTATGAACAAAACAACGGCAGGCGGGTCTGCCCCACGGGCTGGGGACCGGACACGGAGAGCAGCTGCCGCCAGCCTCAAAGTGCCGAGTCCTGGCGTGTGTGAGAGCCTCGGCTGGACCCCCAGACCCACTCCGACCCGACTCTGATGCAGAACACGCAAGCATTTGAACATCAGGGTGACAGCCGTGGCCGAATCCTGCTGATCTGTACGTCTACAGTTTTGACCGACTTTTGGACCAAACAGATCATGAGCAAATTCCACCAGCTGGAACTAGCAATACCTTGGTGCCTGTCTGGCTGGCTCTCCTACACACACACACGCACACACATGCACACACACAGTTTATTTTAAACCAAAGCGTCAGAAACCTGAAGTAGTGTCTGATACAGCGACTTTGGGCAACGCAGATCAAAGAGCGGCCGTGGCTGCAACAACGTGAGTTCACGCCCACTGAAGGCGGCTACATGTGGGAAGTGCGGACGCGGAAGGGTGCTTCCTGCGTGGTGCACGCCAGGCATCTCAGAATCTGCTGCAAACACGTCCCTGTCTTTTATGGCCAGAACAGGTGATACTTAAAACATCCGAGTGACAATGGACGGGAAACGAGCAACAGGTTCTTTCCGTCGCTGTCTCTCCCCGCCCGGGCTCCTTTCTAAACCCAGCTTTCCCGGGAGCGCCATGTGTACCTGGAGTAGCCGAGGAAGGCCGGAGAAGGGATTTGGCACTTCCGGCAGCTGCACCCAGAGGCCCTTTGGGAGGAGGGACAACAAGCTGTGACCCGCGGTTGGCTGCAGGACACCCGGCCGTCCCCACAGGGTCGTCTGGCATGAAAGCCCCGGGCGCAGGTCTCTGTGAGGAGACAGAGTGGAAGCCCGGAGACTCGGGCCTGGCTTCGGACCTGTCTGGAGCACACACGATTCTCCGCATGCAGCATCTCCCCAGGGAACCCACTTTGGAGAGACTGCTCGATCCTGGAAGTAGCAGAATGAGGCTGGGCCCCGGCCGCCTCCTCCCAGAGACCCTGAGCCGACACCCCACATGCTGCCCCACTTCGCCCTGACCTGCACTCCTCTGCCCACGGGGAAGCGATGGTTTGGGAAATGCTACGGCCTGTGGAGCCGCCAGGCAGGCACCTTGGACGCTGCCAGAAAGACGTCCTCGCAGGCTGCCCCATGCCTCTTCTGAGCCTCTCCCTGAGCCTCTCCCAGAACCTTCCCAAGCTCCTGTCCCATAACTCACAGCCTTGCCAATCCTCAGCACCTTCATGGAGAGCGTGCTCCGCCTCCCGCCTAGACCCCAAACCAGCTCCTTCCCAAGCACACGGAGTTCCCGCCAGCCGATTCCCGCACTGTGCAGATCTCTGGGCTGGAAGGTGTGTTGGACGCCGAGACCAAGGCTGCACAGACCCCACGGTGCACAATCTCCCTGTGTGGCAACTGCCTCTGGAGTCACGTCCCGACAGGAGCACCTCCCGAGGGGTCGGTGCTGGGCTGGCACGTGGTTAGTGCACATAGAAACGCTGAATGACTCCATGAATACAAGGCAGACGTTGCTGCCCCATTGCACAGATGAGGAAACTGAGCCTCGAGGAAGTCATGCAACCAGCAGGTGGCACAGCCTGAACCAGGTCACCTGCAGCCTCCACATCTTGTTGCCTAGTAACATCATTCAGCCCAAAGGGTCCTGATCAGACAAGCTAAAAAATAGCTTAAAAATAAAGATGATTTTGTTTCTGGTTAACACAAAGACTTCCAAAGAGCTCACAAGTTGGCAGAATTAAGTGCAGGGAACCTCCCGGAAAACTAAAGACATCTATCCATAAGGCAACTCCATGGGGGCCTTTTCTGCCCGCGCTGCCCTGGAGGCAGGAGGGAGGGGCGGGAAGGCTGGTCCCTCAGGCCCCAGGACCCCCAGGGCTGGCCTTAGCCACGGGCAGAACAGACAGGTCAGAGAAATCATCCTTCTAGAACAAGGACACCTCGGGGTGTTCCGGGCCCGGCTCTGACTCGCTCCTGGAATCGGCTGACCGTGAGGGACAGAGAGGACTGTGGGCACAGGCTGCACCGGGCTCGTGGTCGCAGATGCGCTGGTGTTTTACGCTGATTACAGTAGTTACTGCGGAAGGTTGAATTGTGTTTTGTTGCCAATAGATAAACATGAAATAAAAAACTAAATTACAAAACCTTGAGCAAACGACTAACAGGGTTGAACAAAAAAGTTCATGGGCGGATGCGAAAGTGAGCAGCCATCAGCCCAAACCAGGAAGCCTGGCCCAGGAAGACCCGAGACGAGGAGCCTTTTGTGTCGAGCTGCCCCGATCCCTTTAGGGCAGGGGCACTGGGTTAGAAGTGGCCAGAACCTCCGGAGCAGTGGCCTGGGGCCCACAGGAAGGACGTGCGCCCCCAGCGGCTGTTCTGCAATTTCCTGAGCTGCTCCCTGTGGAGGGGGAGAAAGCCGGGCTGTTCCAGTCCCAGACGAGCAGTCGGAGCCCAGGCAGAAACTCCGTCTCCAATGTCCCCCCAGCTCCTGCTCCCATGGCCCCGGCCGCCGTGAAGCCGGGCCGCGTTTCGGTCCCCTAAAAACCACCCCAGTGGAGACCCCCTGGCTCGGCTGACCTGCTCCAAGGCTGGTTTTAAATCACGGTGCCTGCAACACAGACGGGGACACAGAGGAAGAAAACGATCCCCATCGTCTCGAAGCTGCTGTTATTTTCATCAAAGATTCGATTCCATTGTGCCCTTTTAGAAAACCTCATTCGTGAATTCCATAAATAAGCTAGAGGGGATATATTTATGTCACCAGAATCATTCGTTGTACGAAAGAACATTCACTTTGCAAATGATTCGCCACAGGATTCTCCCAACGAGTGGGGTCCGGTGTTCAAAACGCGTCTCTTCAACCAGGCTCAGCGGTGCATGACACGAATGTTTCCAGCCCTGTTACTGTGGACGATGCGATACTCGGACCAGACCTCTCACCTCGAGGCCCTGGCGCTGCTGTCCTGGCCCTGGGTGCTCTGAGGGAGCCTTGGGGCAAACCAGCCACTTTTTTTTTTCTTGCAAGAAATCCTTTTTTTATTAAGCCTTTGACAAAGACTTTTTCGCGTCCTGCCTCACATGCAGACGTCTCGGCTGGACCTCCCTGTCCGGGATTCCGGCAGAGGTGGCGTGAGCCTGCTCAGATCTCTCAGAGACGGGGAAGCAGAGGGGAGACGGTCTGGGCTTATCGTAGAGAGGCCAGACTGGTAAAGCACAGAGCACCAATTTTGCCAACTTAGAGCCCCAGCGATTTGCAGGGACAGGAGGGAGATTTACCCTGCACGGATCCTGCCCAAATCCCTCCGAGTCTCTCCCCAGTTCTCAGTAGCAAAGTGGCGTGTTTTATAATCTCTTTGGCTGTTTTCACGGGATTTTCCTGGGGGAGGTTTGATGTTCTGTTCCGATCACTGTCTTTGGACGGGAAACCGTTACGTATCTAGGTTGTACCGTGGTCTCTGCTCACAAGCTGGCTTCTGCTTTCCCACTATCGCGCCCACGGGGACCACCTTGGGAGCAGAGCTGTCTCTCTCTCATTGAGTCAACCGTGTCCTTCGGCGATGGAACAAAGCCATCGCGGGCCGCGCCTTCCCACGCTCTGTTTCCAGGTCGGACCCGGCCCGCTGCGGCGCGTGGCGAGGCTTTGGCCCACGGACGGAGGGACGGGGCGGAAGCAGCACGTGGAGGGGAAGGGCGGGACTGTGACGTCAGAGAGGCGTAGCCCGTCCTCCGTCCGCCTCGCACTGCGGGACTGGGGGCAAGTTAGGTAACTTCCAAGGAGGCCTCAGTTCCTCAGGTTTAAAACCCTCTTCTCATTGTGTCATTAAATGAGGTGAAACGAGAACGTCATGTCAGGTAGGAGCTGGAAACCAGACCTGCCAGGGAGACTGGAGGGAGAGATGGGGTGGGAGGCAAGAGGCAGCGGGAGGGACCGTGGCCAGCACAGCACCCTGAAGGGTGAAGGCCACAAAAGGCATTCGAATTACGGTAGCAAAGGCCAAACGCATCGCTTCTGTGGGCCGAATTTCGCCTGCGGCTGTGACCTCTGCCCCCCACTCTGGCACACGCTATACCCTAAGTACAACAGCCAAGGGTGGAGGCTCTGGGATTTGAGATCTGCGTAATTTAGAAGCCAAAGACCACAGCTCAAGTTCAGGTTCTAGTTCTCCGTCGGCCCCACCTGGAACAACTAACGAGTTGCTGCAAAAGCTCCGACTCTTTGCACACTGATAACCCGGGAAAATCCTTACTATCCGCCCCGGAGACGGCACCACGAGTGTTAAGTGACATTCTCGATGCTTAGCCGGCTGCCTGACCAGCCCTCTGCTCATCCTAAGGCGAGTCATGGAGGCGTCAGAGAACCCAGGGCCACGAAGATGCTGTGCGCCAGGGGGACTGCCGCCGGGGAAACCGGAGCAAAGAGCACGTGTGGCAACAGTCCCAAGGAGACAGCAGAAATGCCCAACCGGTAACTCGATAGCAAACGAATTTTGTAAGTAACGCAATATTCGCAGCTTCTGGGGAAAATGCAGAATTATGTAAAACAAAGGCCTTGGGAGGAAGGATCACATGTCTTTCCAGTTCCCCCACCACGCACCAGGCAGCTAGGCCTGCGGAAGGTGCTTAACGCCAAAGACACGGACGCGACTGGGAGGCCTTGCTGGGAAGGAGGAAGGACGTGGAGACAGCGACGTTTCCCAGTAACAGCCGCGCAGTTGCTGGTGGGTGAGTCTGCAACATGCGTCTGCGTGCCACACAGCAGGGAGGAAGGCCGGGTCGCACCGTCTTCCCTTTCGTCTCAACATTTCGGTTGTCTGGACAATGACAGTCGAGAAAGTGGCCTGGGGCAGCCTGCAATGGCCCGGCTCCCCGGGAGGACCATCTGCAGATCTGGGCTGGGGAGAGGGGAGCGTTCCAAAAGCCTGAGGGGTCATCCTGCGGCCCGCCACTCCTCCTGTGACCGGAGTGGCACCTGCGAGGTCTGGCCGGCCGGGAAGCCAGGGGCTGGCTCCACAGTGAGTGCCTGGTGCAGACTTGGGTTCCCTGGCCCTTGCTCTCCTCCCACACGCTAATGAGAAGGCGCGATGGCCCTGCCTCCTCGTTTGAACCGTGGCCACGTATGCTGTGGCTTGGCAGACGCCGAGCAGTTGGAGCGGTTTGAAGAGCAGGTCAGACAGAGGCCTTCCCGGCCCAGCCCTGTGCTGGAAATTCTTATTAACGTTTACAAGAATAAGAGCAGAAAATCATGCCTGCTTCACGGAGGGTGGTGGATAGGGCTTGGGCCTCGGAGGTAAGGATTTTAAATGTTGACCCTGGTTCGGCTGTTTCCCAGTGGTGTGTGCTGCGGTACATCATTTAACCTCCCCGGGCCTCAGTTTCCTCATTTGTAAATTGACGGTAATGCCACCATCGGTTTGTGTGAGAGTTACTGGACGGAGTCACACCCCCTGGGGACACAGCGCCCACGTGGGACACGGCGGGCTGGGTGCTCGGTAACAGTCTTCACCTACCAGTGGGGATCCCAGGACCTCCCCGACCTGCATCACGGGTTTGTTGTGACGGCCCACAAGACACGTGAGTAGTTTGGGGGCACCGAGTACACCTTCCCTTTCCTTTGGCTGATGGGGAATACAAGCCAACCCCAATCGCGATCAAAGGATGCACATTACTCAGGCTCACAGATAACAGCTAGTTGGGGAATGTTCCAGAACATCGTATATGCCAACCCAAATTGATAAAAGCTGAGCCTCCAGGTAGGACCAACCTGCTTCTTCCAGAGGTCCAGAGAGGTCACTTTTTGATCTGGAGGGAAGCGGGCTCACTGAGTCTGCCCCAATGGGTCTCTTGCCACAGGGGAACCGGAAACATAGGCGCCCGCCCCACCCAGCTCACGGAGGTCAAGAGTCAAAGGCAAAAGGCAATGAGTCCTTCCTATTTAGTAAGGGTCTTTCAAACTACTAATGAAATGTCAATTAGTGAGACAGGACAAGATTAAAGGACCCACTGTCCTGTTGGGCAGGCTACGCTGTCAGAATCGGGTGCAGACCTCCTGGCCCTCAAACAAAGAGGCCAGAATTTCCAGATGTGAGTCACAGTGCAGCAGCTGGGGACGCAGAGCGCTGGGGGCAGGAGGCTGCCGGTCTGGAGCGGAGGACACTGGGGACTGGCCACTTGGGCCTTGGGAGGCCAGGATGGAGCAATAGCAGAATTCCTGAGGGCAGACACGGGGATGCCAGCTGAGCCTCTGACCGAGTTTCACCCAGAAGCCCCAAAGATGAGACTCGGAGGCCCAAATAAGAGAAGACCATGGGCCTCCAGAGGCCAGGAGTGGGTGGGCGGCACCGACGGAGAAAGCTCCAGAGGAGAGGGCGGCCCGAACCCCTCGGGCAGAGCAGCAAGACGGAAAGCAGACATCCCTCGCTTCCCCTCTCAAACTCGCGGCAGGTGTCACCGATAAAGCACAGCCCCCTTCCCCGGGGACCCCAACTGTGCCTTCACGTCCTTCTGAATTGGTAAGTGAGACGAAACCCAATGGCTGTCCCAGCCCGGAGGACAGACCCGAAGACCCAACGGGAGGGCAGCTCAGTGCTTGGGACACACAAGTCCCCAGGCACGTGGGCCGGCCCCTCTGTTATGCTGTGCCGTGCTGGAGTCTTGGAGTCCGCACACGGGGCCCACTTAGCAGCTGTGCCTCAGTTTCCCAGCCGTGCGAGGGGGAACCCCACGGGGGATGTGAGGAGTCCACACTTGGCCTCCTGGTCACGCACACGGCAGAAGATCAAGGAGGGCTCATTTCCTTTTTTCTTCCACCCACGATTTCTCCCTCTGGGGGACCCTTCATCTTGGCCTCAGCCCAAATAGACAGCTCACAAAACATTCTGATCACCTCTCCCTGTGTCTTAAGCATTGGTAAACCTGTTAAGATTCACGCACACCTGGCTTGGCTGGAACCCTCAGCAGCCTTGAGACGGGAAAACGGGGCCTCGTCACACCTGGTCTCAGGATAGGAGACCCCAAGCGACCACGAGGGTGGCGTGAGGATGAGAGAAGAGGAAAGGGACCGAATGCCCAGGGCCTGGGGGAGGCCGGGCCTCTTGGGAAGCTGGCCCAGGGCTGAGAAGTCCCAGAAGGATCCTCATCCCTGTGCCCCCAAGTAATGCTGGCCCCTTGCCAGGCAGACCCCGGCACCGACAGTGTCATCTCCAAGGCCTCGCGCGGTTAGACGCTGTGCTCCCAGCAGGCCCTCTGTGGAGTCCAGGTGTGTCTGAAGCCGGTGCCATCAACAGAACGACCTGCACTTGGCCCAGGGGAACTAACACACAGGGACGTCTGTAAAGGCCGCGAAGGCCGACACTCCCCGGGGGGCGAACAGAGCACGCTCTCCCCGCAGCAGGAAATTCAAGCAAACCCTTCCCGGCGCTCCCCGGGAACCTGTCCCTGCCACCCCAGTCTCGGCGTAAGGATCGTGGTCTGTCGCTTTGCAGTTTTAACGTGCAAGATGGCTGAGGTCCAGAAAGGTCGAGCACTTTTTCGGGACCACCCAGTCAGCCCGCAGCCCGTCCCAGCCTGCACTCTGCCCCCGACTCCAGCCCCACGTCCGCACCGGCTCCCACTGCTCCGGCCGGCTCTCCTTCGCGGCCGTCTGTCCGAGAAGCCCAGGGGTGGGGTGTCGGTGCGGCAGATGGAGGCCGAGCACGGCACGGAAACCAAATGGCACCGCGTTGGGGGAGTAGCGCCCTCAAAGTGGAAACATCCTCGCTTGAGGCCACAGACAACTCGAAGGAAGGAATAAAAGCGAACCGTGAGCCAGGCAGCTGCTCGGTTCCGCAAACGAGCTGTCACCACTGGGCGGGCAACCGCCCCGATGTGGCACCGAGGCCGCTAGAGCCAGACCAGCACGCTCTGCTCTGCTCTCGGTCCCCATTCCTTCCGGCCTCCCGTGGAAGACGGAGGGGGAAGACACGGGCTTGTGCCAACAGAGCCTGCCCCAGAGCCAGAGGGCGGGAGCTCGCACCAAGGGGAGCCCGGCCCCCGGTTCAGACACCCCATGCCTGGCACAGGCCGGTTTGGCTTGGAAAGGTCGGGGCAGTCACTGCTCACACGAGGAGACCATCAAAACACCCTGAGGTCACTGCGAACACCAACCGCCAGCACTTCCTGCAAGGTCTCTGAGGGCGTGGCCCCAAGGGGCCGGCAGCGGGGAGGCCCAGCATTCAGCCAGCAGCCGTGGGCTCCGGGCGCGGCACCGGGGCTGATGGAAACGCACTCGTTGAGCCTTGCACAGGAGCACCAGGCTTTCGGCCCCGACTGGGAGCACCTGACAGAGCCACCCGGACATACAGTGGCTTCCGGCACTGTCGGATCCCAGGCAAGACGGGGACGTCGGCACACCTCCATCCTCTCTCCACGGCGGGGGGTCGGACCATCCGGTTGCTGGGCCAGAGCCTCCGGGCGCAGCAGCCGGGAGGAAAAGGGAGCCGGCTGCATCACTGCTCAGGTGCCCCATGGCAAACGGTAGTCTCCCAGCTTTCTAGAAAGTTCGAGAGCGTACAAGAGCTCCAGATGTGCATCCTTCTCTACTCCCAAGGGGAAGCAAGAAGGCCGCCTGGGGACCTTCCCGAGAGTCCCTTCCGTGGGCCTGCCCTGCAGAGCTGTGCCTCAGTGCGGTCCTCCTCCTCCCAGCCCCACCTGGTCCCCGGGCTGTGGCACTTCTAAGTGGCCCAGCAGAGGAACCTCCGTGGGCAGGAAGGAGACCCGCAGGCACGTGAGATCCCCCTCCTGCCCCAGAGACCTCGCCCTCGCTCCCCACGCCCCGGCGGAGCGGCAGCCCCAGCCTGTCCTCTTGCACGGACCTGTCCGCTCATCTCTGATACGGCTCTTCGGGCTGCCCCCCTGTTTTAGGCCCCTGTTATTTTCACCTGGTTGACGCAAAAAGCTTCCACGCTGGTCTCCCTGCCACTGTCTACCTTCCTCCACCCCATTCACGGGGCTGCCTGAGCCGTCGTTCTAGGAGGCCAGTTTCCACACCCTTTTCCTGCTCAAACTCTGTCCGCGGCTCCAGCTTGTATGGTCGTAACTTCTTAGCACGACCTTTTGTGACATGACCTCTGCTTATCTTTCTGGGCACTCACAGCTCTGGCAGATGAAACCATTGGGAACAAAACAAAAATTAAAGTCTCTGAATGCAGTAAACCAAGAGGAACAGGGTCTTCCATGTTCCGCGGCCCCTCACTACTCTGAATACCTCGCGCCGCCCCACCCGCGGCCGGTCCCGTGAGACAAAGTGCTCCCGGGGACGATGAATTTTGCGTCCACATTCTGAGCACCCCCACAGCACCTGGTGTTGGAGCAGTTCCTGTCCGGCTGCTGCCTTCTCACAGGTTCCACATCTTTAGGACGAAGTCCAAATTTCACCATTTGGAAGCACTTACTGGCCCCAAATCCCTATCAGACACTGTCACATTTTCAGCCTTTTTGACTCTCACCACAACCTTGAAATCTAGATGATAACAACAGTGATAAAATAGTAATATCCAAAATTTATTTAGCATTTATTATGCACCAGAAATGGTCCTAAGTGTCCCCCTGTTTGCATTTACTGTGTTCGACATCCTAGTGGGTTGAGTAGTATTGTAACGGCCTTTCTATAGCTGAGGAAACCGACATGTGAAAAGGATGAGGGACTTAACTAAAGCTACCTAGTTCCCCCAGTCTTTAAGCATTAAATCCAGACTCATCAGCTTCTATAGCCTGTGCCCTTAACAACTATAATCATCCTATTTTACAGATGAAGAAACTGAGGCTCGGAAAGTTTAGGGAGTTGCTCAGGGTCTCACAGCTAGCAAGTGGCCAAGCCAGCCCTCCTGGCTCCAGGTCCCGCGCTGGGGTCCCCGCTACTCCCTGCACCCGGCGATCCTCACTGTGGTTCAGGTGGGCTGAGGACAGAACCTGGGCCCGTCGGAAGCCAGGTTCCCGAGACAAGAAGACCCCGGGCAAGCACGAGCGTCTCAGCATAAAGCACGCACTGTGCCCCCGTCCTCAGGAAATCCACGCAGCCAAAGGACACTGGCTCTGCCTGAGTGTCTCTGGCGGGGGGAGGACATGTGACTCTGGTATTTATGAGGAACAGGCTGCCCACTTTCCTCTGACCGGCCTGGGGAGCGGCTCTGCCATGGAATACCACTGCCCAGAGAATTCCAGAGTAAACAGAGGAAAAGCCATCAGGGAAGAAAAACACACACGCGCACACACACGGACACAGAAAAACATGGCGTGTTTTGCGCAGCCCTGCAGGGCTCCGGGAAGGCCCAGCGCAGGTGCCCTGACCGCAGGGGGAGGCTGGGGGGTCGGTCTCCCTCTCACGGGCGGCCGTTCGAGGTGTCTCCAGTTCTCAGGGTGTCTGCGGGGCTTTCGGGCAGGGTCACTTTTGGACCCCGACTCTCTGCTAACGTGGTCAAGTGACGACGCCGTTCACTGTAACCGAGCTTCCGCCTCCCCGCCCACAAAACCGGGTCGTCAAGACCTGTATTCGCGGATGGCCACGAGGACCGATGAGGCGACGTACAAGAAGGACTTGGCACCGGACCCCCCCCCACCAGAAGATCCTCCCTGTCCCCTTGCACCAGCAGAATAGGCGGGAAACACTCCAGCCCGTCTTACATGCGTGAAGTCCCTACTTTCTGTTGACGAGTGACACAGACGGTAAAGAGGGACGTAGGAGCTGTGCTGTCGGTGGCCTTGGTGGGCACACATCTGAGGAGCTGTGCCAGTGACCACCCCGGTCACAGCCTGTCACGACCAGGACATGAACGGGCATGATGCAGATGCCGGATGAAACGCCACTTCTGAACCGCGGCCGCTGGCCTCCCGATCACAGCAGACACAGACGAGCCAACCCAGCAAGACGGCTGGGACCATCCCCAAAGTGACCGTCCCTCTAGAAAGGGCCAGCCCTGCCCATGGGTAGGATCCACTTCCTGTCTCAGGAGGCTGCCGATTTCAAGCCCTGTGCCTGTCTGCGGCTTCCTGAGATGCTAACCGCACGGTGACAGCCAGGCCATCTCGGCAGGAAGGGAAATGGGAGAGGCCGGTTTAAAAATTATATAATCCTCCATTTTTAAAATAGGAGTGGGTATTTTTGGAAAGAACTGGCTGGGTGAGGTGTTTAACGGCCCTTCTGGCTGGACCATGAAACTCAGGGAAAAGCCTTCTCTCTGGTCTCTGGAAAGATGCGTTACCCGGCACGGCCAAGAGAATGGAGACCCGGGCTGGCTGCACCGACAGAGAAGGGCACCGGGCCCTGGGACGGCGCAGACACCGTCTGATCCTGCGGGAGGCGAGCACGGGCTCGGGCACGCACGCTGCGAGGACAGCAGTTTGGATGCCAATCCCCAGGGTGGATCTCTGCGGGCACATCCCTCCGTCAGCTACTGCGAAGCCCCCTGAGCGTGGCTGTGCCCTGCTTCTTGTTCCCGTGCTAGACGTTGTTACTCAATCGCAGCTCTCCTCCCCTACGAGCTGGGACCCAGGCACCACCAGCCATCGGTGGGAGTCGGCACGCGGAGACTTCACCCTCCCTGCAAGGGCCTGCGAGTGGCCCCCGACGTGGGCGTGGATCCTTGCTCCGTGACGGGATGGAGCAGCCGAGACCCTCTACACTGGAGACGCGCTCCCCGCAGCCTCGAGTTCAGGGCGCCGTTGAGACACAGACACAGCTGGTCGAAGCGTGAAAACATCCATACATTTTCGGAGCAAATATCGAGGACTCCCAATCCACAGCACTCACTGAGCCAACGCCAAAACTGTCCGCGCACACTCTGGTCCTCTCCCCTTCGGAGCCCGTGAGTCTGCGCTTCTCCTGCCCCCTTAAAGCCAGCGCGCTGCGTGGCCGGATCTGCCAGTGGCGTGTGAGTACCAGCGCATCACACGCGCGGTCCTGGAGCCAGGGCGTGACCCGCCGTCACTCCACCCTGAGCGCGGGGCCCTGAGCGACCGTGGGGGAGACCCTCGCTGACCCGAGTCGGACATGAGCACGAGTAAGAAAGGGACCTTCGTTCTGCTAAGCTGCTGGCATTTGGGTGTTTGTTTCTGCGGCACGCTTTGCTCAGCCCGACTCACAAATCCACTCCCAACCAGCCGTTCCGTGGGTCCTCTCACAACCTTGTGCGATAGAACTGCCATTATCCACACTATGCAGAAATAAGACAACTAACACCCACGGAGGTTAACATTTGAGGAATAGCGAAACCTTTTACATCAACTGACCGGCTACCTTCACTAAAAAGGGAAATTTATATGCTCTAATCATGCAATTTTTACAAGAGGTGGGGCATAAAAGCGAGTCATAGATCTCACTGAAAAATTTAATGTTATCTGGAAGTTGACCCAGAAGCACCACATTACCAAACCCGATCGTCTAAGAACAGAGCCACAATCTGCCACCACAGTCCCCATGCTGCGGGTCTTGCTCACCTTTGCGATGCGTACCCGCCGCACCCCACCCTGAACGGGAACGTAATCTGCTCTGCTCCTCCTCACACGTCACTTATGCAAATCCCATGCACCCGTGAGCAACAGCCGATCATCCAAACCACCGTGTCCCCGCTTTCTGTCCTTCAAATGGCAGATACCCCTGTTCCAGGGCGGCCTGCCCCGCGGCCTTCCGTATCCCCAGCTCCGCTGTAGATGATGACAATAATTATATTAGCCAATGAGTCATAATTCTAGCTGCTTCTTCCTCCAACATGGCGCTCAATTTCTGTTTTTCCATAAATAGGCTTATTGTAAATTCCTTAATGTCAGCCAACTCCGCTCTTCTCCAGAGGCAAGCAGAGTACGCACTACAGACATAAAAACGTAACAATAGATTTCTCTCTGCTCTCTTGCGGCATGTGAACGACGGCTCAGCTGTGGGACGACGGGAGGACTGGCCCAGGTGGAGCAGAGGCGAGGCGAGGAGGAGAGAGGGGACGAGTCCCTGATGGCGGGTACACGCCTGCCTGCAGCCCCGGAGCAGGGAGCAGACGGGGGTCAGAGGAAGTGTCCAGACTGGCAGCTTCCTGTCGCCGGAGTACCCCTGGCTTGGATTTCAGGGCTCCCCTCCCTGGGCACGGTCGGCAACTCGGAGAAGGGGAGCAGTCAGGATTTAGGGTTCCCACGGAAACAGGAAAGTGCGAGGGATGCTTCTACTTCCCCTCCTGTTGTGCGACCAGGCCCGATTCTTCGGGGTCTCCACACACCCCCTCGCCCCCTCGCACCGGCATCCACACGCAGCGCCGCGCCTTCCAGACGAGACCAGCACGGACAGCGCACACAAAGGGTTTGCTTTACAAACTCACAGTCTCTCTCACCTCGCTTGGACTTTTAAGCCTAAATTTCAGTCTGGAGGAATATTGGAAAGAGGGCACCGGGGATGGCCTCATCCCAGGAAAACTATTTATCCCTGCCTCGCCTTGGCCAAGGAAAGTTCCTATGCTGGAAAAAGCACCTCACCGTCCACCGAGCTGTATGGCACAGACTATAAATAGGAACAGAGAAGTCACTCTGACATGTTTGTCGTTTTGCCTGTAGCTCCCAGAGCTCCCAGAGCAGGAAAAAAGCTGGATATTTTCCCTCTCACTTGGAAAAAATCATTTTCTTTAGGTTTCCAAATAATATCACACTAATAAAACATGATCTTCTATTTTTTTTAAAAGGCACAGACTCAGACTCTTTAATGAGAGGATATTTACTCTAACCTGTCATTTTTATAACTAAGAAACAAAGGAGAAGGCAGGAGGGAGGAAGGAAGGTTCTCTGAATATCTGCTGCGTGCCAGGCACGACGCTGCGTGTTTTCTGCATTGCCTTACTTAATCCTCACAGCCAGACCATCTGGTGAGTATCCTCGGCCTTCTTCTCATGATCAAGGAATCTGAGGCACAGCAGTGAAGCGACTTTCCCGATGCCACACGGCAGACGGGGGCAGAGCGGGAGTCGGGAGCAACCTCCTTGCCGTGGTCTGAACGCCAGAGTCTGGCGTAGCCAGGGCTCCTCTAGACCGGCCCCGGCACTCTGGGCTGGGATGAAGTTCTGTCTTCACCCCACGTGTGGCCCAGGTGGGCAGAACCAAGGAGTCGGGGGCGGGAGGCAGTCTACGGGACAGCAAGGGACCAGGCCCAGCTCATCCGGTCTCCCCCGGGCAGGACACACGGCACCGCTTACAAATGAAGAAAAGCAACTGCAGAGGCCGGAGCATGTGCCCACCGTCACAGAGCCAGCAAGTAGCAGTGTCAGGATAAGAGCCCAGTTATCCCAACTCCGTCCAGTGGCCTTTCCAAGGGGCTACGCCTGGGGTCTACATGCCTTATATTTCCTCACTTGGGGAAATTTCCCCAAAGAAGTGAATTGCTACGTGATCTTAGAGAGGCCCTCTCAGGGCTTAGGATAAAGGAGTAGGGACACTTTCCACCTGCCTTGGCCACCTGGCAGTCGTCAAAAGACGAGCGCAAAGCGGCGCAAAGCCACGCGGCCAGACTCACTGCCGTGCAGGGCCACCGACCCACAGTGCGCAGGAGGGAAGGAGGCAGAGAAGTGACCACACCGTCTCTGCCTGTCACCCGCCCCATCCCAGAATTCTGTCGCTGGAGCTGCACCCCCTGACCCCCGCACACACACGATTCTGCCATTCTCCTAAAAACCTTCGCGTGAAGCCTGGGCAAGAGCGTGCTGTTAGCAAAGACGTCTAGCACTCGCCCTCTAAGGCTCTGAAGGAAATCACCACTGGCTGTGAAAACGGGTGCAGGATATGGGGGTACCAGCGACACGCTGGAGATATCCAGGGGCTTCTGCTCCCTGTGGTGCGGCTGGGCCAGCATGAGCAGGGACTTGGGGGGGAAACTGGAAATTCTCCCTCCTGCGAGAGAGCAGCCTCGCTGGGGAGGAAGATGAGGCCGTGCCAAGCACCCACCATGTGGTCTGGCGGGAGGCCAAGGAGGCTGAGACGCAACTGAGGGACGGGCCACGCACCCCATTTGCCCCTCGGAGTCCAAGGACTGCGGGGCGCTGGGTGCTGGAGCCACACAGCAGGTGGGATGGACTCGGGCCACGAGCACCCGAGAGGCAGGGGCAGCAGCCGGAGGCTGCACCCAGCAAGTAGGCCAGGCAAGCCCAGGGCAGGACACGGAATTCTGGTCCATTAGAGTGGGGCCCGTGCAGAGAAACAGTCCCCTTGGCGGAGGCTGCCCCAGGTGCCACCCCGTTTCTGCCACCTGCTGAGCCACTGGACACCCCCCACGCCCAGCGAGAGGTGCAGGGGGAGCGCAGCTCGCTGCGTCCGGGCCTGGATAACCTGCCCATCACTTAAAAATGAATAGTAAGCAAAACAAAACAAATTTAAAGCAGCCAGTGAAAAGCTCTGCTGACATAAAAGATTCAGATCCCACCAGAGGCTGGAAACAAGAATAAGTTGAACAGGTACGTAAGGTGCAGTCTCAACCCACGGGCAGGGCGCACGGGCCCAGTGCAATCGGACGCCAAAGCGAGGTCGCAAGGCAAGTGCACACACAAGGTGGACGCTAAGAATGGTAAGAGTATCAGGAAATGGGGTGTGCAACGGGATGATTGAAAATAACACCACTGACGTCGGAGAGAACGGCGGTCTGGAGGAAGCAGTGAGTTCTTCTCAGAACCGCGCGTTTCCAGGTCTGCGTGTCGGCCGCGCCGAGCCCTCCCCACCGCCACAGGCCCAAGGCCTACCTGTCCTGCAGGGACCAGCTGAAGACTCTCAGTGGGCGACATCTTCTAAGGCACCCACATGTTCTGCCCTGAGCTTTGGGGACTGGACTCTACGAGGCAGTGACATTGAGCTGGAACTCGAAGGATGAGTAGATTTTCAGGGACACGTGGAGCTTCAGCGGGACCTTTCCGGGCCGAGGAACGAATGGCCCGTGTGCTGTCTCGCTGGAGCTCGGAGAGGCAGTGGCCCAGCCATGGGCGGCTCCCAGTGTCACGCCAGAGAGTTTGGGCTTCGTCTGCTGTGGGTGGGGGAGGCCGTCTCCGCTCTGATCTAGAAACCTTTGCTGCTGCCAGGTGTGGAGCTGGGTCCTGGAGACACTCCAGTCAGTGAAACGTGCTCTCCCACCTTGAGAAGCCCAGAAGCTAATGGGCTTTAAGTGTGGGGAAAAAATAGCAAAATTGACCATTCAGAAAGATATTTTGTAATTGATATAAATCTTTTTTTTTTTTTTTGAGACAGGGTCTTGCTCTTTTCCCCAGGCTGGAGTGCAGAGGTGTGATCACAGCTGACTGTAGCCTCCAACTGCTGGGCTCAAGAGATCCTCCCTTCTCAGCCTCTGGAGTAGCTGGGACTATAGGCGTAGGCCACCACACCCGGTTAATTTTTTTTTTTTTTAGTAGAGACGGGGTCTCACTATTGCCCAGGCTGTTCTGAAACTCCAGGGCTCAAGCAATCCTCCCGCCTGGGCCTCCCAGAGTGCCAGGATTACAGACGTGAGCCCAGCCTGATATAAATCTTAATTCTTACTTGTACGACATCAAAATTATTTTGAAAACCGTAATTCAGAGTGCTGGCTCTGAAATCATCTGCCCGAGTGCAGATGCGGACTACTGAGCCTGCTGTGTGCCCTTGAGGAAATGATTTCACCTTGACAGCGCATCAGGTCCCTGCTGCTCCCACGGCAAATGGTGGCGGCGAGCACCCGCCGCAGGCCCGCCGCGGAGCTGAGCACATCTGCGTTGACTCACTCAGTCCCCACGAAGGCTGAGTGACTTGCTCAAGGTCAAGCGGGGACAGCTATGATCAGCTCTCACTTTTATCCTGCATACTTTCCTTTTATTCCCAAGAGACAAACGCATCAGTGAAATTAAAATTAATCATGCGAGTAAAGGGAAAACATGGTAGTGATGGGAGACACGGGTTTCTCTGGAAGTCCCCCTCCCCGAGTCCAGCAAGACCCAGAGCAGGGATCTCGATGCGCAGCTGAAGCCGCCGCCAGCCCCGACCCACCCCTTCCGCCGGGGCGTGCGACCTCTCCAGCTGACGCACCTGCGCTGTGAGCGCCGCGGCCCGTGCGAGCGCTCGCTAACAGCATTTCCATTCCGGTGTTTTCCCAGCCTAATAAATTAGACCTAATGGTGTGCTTTCCTGCTGCATTAAAAAAGGCATGACTACATGTTTTTATAAACATGTTTAACCATAAATCTGGTTAGTCTGATCAGCGAGCCAACTCTGCCTGTGAAAAAATATGAGAATTCTTCCAACACAACTTAAAATACCCAGTGTCCCTGTGAAAACTGTCATAACAGCGATGACAAAAGCAGGTCCCATTTCCTTAGCGTGTTATCATGTTTTCTGCTTGGCACTCCACATGCATTTACAAATAGTGCTCACGATGTGTATCTTCAAAACAGTGTTGCAAAAAAATACAGAAATAGCCCTCCCAGCACGCCTACAGTAGGAATTATTAGGTGCATGACACAGGCGAGAAATCTGAGGCTCAGTGAGGGTGAGTAACTCAGGCAACGCCTGCAATCGCTTCAGGCCAAACGCGGACTGGAATCCAAGTCTCTGTCTCCAAACTCCATGCTCTTCTACACCAGCTTGTAATACAAATACAAGAAGCAAAAGAAGTCTATGGAAATGACATCGAAACTACTAATTGAAATTTGCTTCAGATGGACATGAAGACAGACGCATTTCAGTGGTCCCTGGATGCTGCTCGCCAGGGCTTTGCCAAGGTGGCTACAAATAACTTGAATTAAAACAGGCACGAAGCTGGGCGTGGTGGCACCTATAGTCCCCGATACCCAGGAGGCTGAGGCAGGGTTATCGCTTGAGCCCAGAGTTCTGGGCTGTAGTGCGCTACGATCGCACCTGTGATTAGCTTCTGCATTGCAGCCTGGGTGACACAGCGAGACCCCACCTCTAAAACAAAACAAACCAAAAAAGCAGGGCCTGGAGTTAAAGTGAAAAGCGTGCTCATTGTGATCTGCCAGGCACAATGACGTAAGTTCTCCAGCACTCAAAGCTGCTGGTCAGATTATGCCAGAGAAAGCCAGGTGTTTTGGGCCATGTTTAAATCAGGCTCACAGAAAGTGTGATTTAAAATGAGATGTTCGTCACCGTCAGCTTGGCAAGCTTGCCTCTGGCGTGTCTCTGTCTTCTAAGTCATCATCGTTTGGCCACGTCCAGAAGAGAATGAACTCGACGGCATTGATCGAGCGCTCCGGGACTGTGCTCTGTGGTTCCTGCCGCACCTCAGTCACACGGGGCAAATGTCACCTGTCACCCTCATAGAGACCGAGAACACTCGCAGCCTCCAGTCTCCGTGACGGACGCAGCGGTTTCCACTCAGGGACTGACAACTGCTCATCCTCCAAGAGCAGTTATGCGTTTTCTTTCCTGATTTCCCAAGACATTTCCTACTCCCTTTGGGCTCCTAAACCACCCAACATATTCTATAATAGTAGTTCATGCTGAATTGTACCTGTTTACTTTTCTGCCCCACATCTCCACTAGACTATCAGCAGGTTGAAGGAAAAGGCTTCATCCTCCCATCCTGGTGCCTGCTACAAGGCCTAGCACGTAGTTAGTGTCCAAACAGGTTTATCAAATCAACAAGAAAGATGACATCTGGATGATGCGTGGATTGATGAATAGATAGGCAAATGAATGGATAGAAGATTGAGTAGCCAAATGGATGGGGGAGTGTTATTGAATGTATTGTTGGATGAACAGCTAGATGGATGAATAGAAGGATGGATGGGTGGATGGATGGGTGGATGGATGGATGAATGGGTGGATGCATGGGTGGATGGATGAGTAGATGGATGGATAGATGGGTGGATGGATGGATGGATGGGTGGATGCGTGGGTGGATGGATGTGTAGATGGATGGATAGATGGGTGGATGGGAGGGTGGATGAGTGGATGGATGGGTGGATGGGTGGATGGATGGATGAGTAGATGGATGGATGGATGGGTGGATGGGTGGATGGGTGGATGGATAGATGGGTGGATGGATGGGTGGATAGATGGATGGGTGGATGGATGAGTGGATGGGTGGATGGGTGGATGGATGGGTGGGTGGGTGGATGGATAGATGGGTGAATGGATGGGTGGATAGATGAGTGGATGGATAGATGGGTGGATGGATGGGTGGATAGATGGATGGGTGGATGGATGAGTGGATGGGTGGATGGATGGGTGGGTGGGTGGATGGATAGATGGGTGAATGGATGGGTGGATGGATGAGTGGATGGATAGATGGGTGAATGGATGGGTGGATGGATGGGTGGGTGGGTGGATGGATGGAGGGACAGGTGGATGGGTGGATGAGTGAATGAGTGGATATGACGCTAGATGGCTATATGGGTGGATGGATGGATGAAATGGTTGGACATAACATAGGTGATTTGGTAGATAGACAGACCAGTGGGTGGACAGATGGACAGACAGGGAGCAGACACATTCTCAAGAAGCCAAGTCACTGAGCCATTTTAAGTATAAGTTTAAAGAGCAAAGATGACTCAAAAAAGAAAATGGAAAATTGTTCTTTAGGAGATTCCAAAGCTAATCTTACCTAAATAAAAAAGGAAATACAGTTTTAGGCTATGTTTATAAAACTTCTTTTGGTTTATAAGACAATAAGACCGATCTCAATAATGTCACATTGTTGTACAACCTTATTATCATTGAAGAAAAATCAATTTATCGACTGTGTGGTAGGTAGAGTTCTAAGATTGCTCCACCAAGGTAGCATCTGGCACACACACACCTACCCCTAATTACTCAAATACTAATGTAGGTACTGCAGTATAGAGATTTTGCAGATGTAATTAAAGTCCCAAATCAGTTGACTTTAAGATAGCTAGATTATTTGGGTGGGTCTGATTTAATCACACGAGCCCTTTAAAAGCAGAGAGCATTCTCTGGCTGGTTGCAGAAAGAGAACTTAGATATCAAGCCACAATCGATATTTGGTATGCTGTTGTTGGCCTGAAGATGGACAAGACCACAGGGCAAGAAGTACAGGTGGCCTCTAGGTGCTGAAAGCAGCCCCAAGCTGACAACAATAAGGAAAAGAGGACTCTGGTCACGCAGCCTTAAGGACGCGAATTCAGCCAACCACAAGAAGGGCTTGGAAGCCAAGTTTTCCTCGGAGCCTCCAGACAAGAACCGAGCCTGGCCAACACCGTGATTTCAGCCTTGCGACACCCTGAGCAGAGAACCTGTCAGGCAGTGTCAGGCTTCTGACCTACAGAACTGTAAGCTAATAAACAACAATAATAAATGGGTATTGTTTCAAGCTGCTAATGTTGTGGCAATTTGTTATGCAGTAATATTAAATTAATATATCAATGTCCTCCAGAATAATTCCACAAAGGAAATTCATTCTGGATATAAATTGAATTGCTATCTTTTCTTCTAATCGATTAAGGAAATATTTAATGGCAACGTTCTTTCTCAGATTGACTCAAATGCTGACTTCATAATATCAACATTTTTCCATATAAAGAAATATTCTTTTGTAAGATTTTAAATAGCTACATTCTATTGCATTATACGGAGACACAATAATTCTTTCTCCTACTGTGGGGCATTTGGAAGGTTTCCAATTTTTCGTTACTGGAAACATCATTGTTATAAAAAATTCTTGTAGATGCATTCTTGTGCTCCTCTCTGATAAAGTCGTCAACATCAGGTCCCAGAAGTGAAATTGCCGGCTTACATAGGGCGTCTGTTTTTAAAGCTGTCAATACAATCAATACTTCCGCCGCTATGCGAGGCTGCACGAGTCCCACCCCGGCCACGAGTAGGTCATTTAAGGAACATCGATAACTTACTCTGCCATCTTCATTCTCTGGCATTCGTATTTATCGTCTCGTCCCTAATCACTGGCATTTCTTAGTACGTCTCTGCATTTTGGGACGGCGGCATATGTTGATCAATTAAATCACTGACAATTTTCAGCAAAGTCAGTCCTCCTCTCTAATTTTTTTCTAATTCTGCCTTAAATCATCCTAGTCCATTGTTGGCTTTGTTACAGGTATTTTTAGCTTTCTCATGTGTTATTTGATTGCAAACTGCAATCTCTCATTTCACAGAGTTGATTTTCTTTTATTGCAAAGAGTTCAAAGCGGATGCTACCAAAAATTTTACTTGTGTTTCCTGCAGCAATTGTTTGTGCTGTTCTTTCTCTCCTTCTTCAGTGCCACGGCTGCACTCTGTTTCTCACCCATCCCAAGCCCAGTCCCACCTCTTCTTTAAACCTGTGCTGAGAAAGTCCAGCCCACAATTTGTCTCTCGTCACAACTCAGCATTTCTGTTTGTGAGGCTCATTAAGAATTGATCATAAATTAACCTCCATGCGCTATTTTTGTGTTGCCTTGTTTGCAAACTGAGGCTCTTCTCTTTTAAACAAACACAACAGAACTTAGACATCAGATGGTTGTACACCCAACACACCCTCCAGAGGACTGGGACTTATTCTAATGACCTTCTGGAGGGCCTGGCCTTCAAAGCCCACAGCTCATCCTCAAGACTATTCCTAAAGGTGGCGAGGTTTTATCCTTCTTAGGATTTAATTCCCGGAAATGGCCAGAGGTCACTGGAAAAGAAGACCAGAGACTAAGCAGGTGACCAGTGTAACACTACGCCAGAGACGAGGTGTCACTCCAAAGGCAAGAGACTAATTTTCTTCTGGGGCTTATAATCTAGTTCAGACAGCAATCCCAAAGCTTTTCCAAGCTCTCCCAGCAGCTGTCCAAGGAACGGTCATACTTAATGATACTACTCCCCTTTCCCCATCCCCTCTGCTAGGTATACGGAAAAGATGGAATTCCATAAATACTTAGAAAATAAGTGATCAAATGGACAAATTCCTCCCTGTTTCCTCTTTCCTGGTTCACGGAAGAAAATTGTTCTTTCGGGCCCTCCCACGTTGCAGGGAGACCTTCTCCCTCTATGACCACTCACCACGGGTTTCCCTCCAAAAGAATATTTTTCAAAATTGGGGTCCAGAGACCCCTGTAGACATAGTCTTGGGGGCTCTCTGATACCGGATGAGCACCTTACAACGACTGAAGCGCTGCACCCAATCTCAGTGCCGCATTTGCATCAGTGAACACCCTGGACAAGGTCAAGGTCAGATAACGTCTAGACACCCTCTGAAACGTTTTCACAGGAGTCAGAATGAGTGGTAGAAGAACCCAGTCACCACCCGGCACGTGTTGGTGTGGGCGCGCCAGTCTCCCCAGTGTAAAACGTTCCATGGAGCACCCTGGCTGCTGACAGATGCATTTTACAAAGCTCGTCTTCGCCCCCACCCATGTTCAGTTGTGCAGCCGCAGCACGTGAACACGCAATGAAGAGTTTCCACTAGCCCGCATTTGAAATTTTTTCAGTGGTAGGTATTGGGGCATTTCCTTTTACAACAACCAGCTTACCAAAATAATGAATTAGTGCCCCAAAATGAGTTCACTGCTAAAAAGTGAGAGACAGGAGGGACATGACGACTCAAACCACGGTCCTTTATACACGAAATTAGATCAATCAAGCTACTCACAAGCAAAACATCAAACAGAGAGATAAAACTTTTTCCCATTAAGCCCAACCTCAGAGATGTCATGTGGCATATGAGTCGATGTTGACAATTTGAATGTTATTCACGCTAGAGTTCTGTTGCGCATCATTTGTAAATTTGTTTTACATTTGTAGCTGTGTAGGAACCACAAGCCGAAGGAGTCCACACCTAGTTTTATGTTTGCACGTATTTAGGTAACATAATAATGATGGCAATTTAGGTCAACACGGGACATCCTTGGGCATGTTTTCCCTTCAAAGGAATCTGTGTCTCGCTCAGGGAGAGCAGCACTGCCCCGAAGCTCAGGACCACAGCTAACCCCCAAGGGAAGGCGGCTGCCACCGCCAAATGCATTCTTCAAGCACCTGCCTCGGGGCCGGGCACGGCCTGGCTCAGGAGGCGACTTAAACCTGAAAAGAAAGTCTGCTTGTTTGGGTTCTGCTCTGTAAATATTGTCCCGGGCGGGCAGGAAGGGGCAGGTTTTCAAAACAGCCACAATCATCTTCTTCTGTGTATTCCTGTTGCTTTGGACCCGACTCACAGAAACACAAACAGCCTTCAGCTGCCTTTTCAGAGAACGAAGAGTTTCTCCGGGGCTGATGCCGTCTCCAAGCCGCTGTTGATTTTATCAGGGCACAGAGGTCGTTCTCTGGGCCGGTAAGAAATAAATCTGCCTGTCCTGCTTTCATGGGGTGTGGGAGCCGGGGGGTGGAGGGTAGGTGTTGATACAGGCATGGGGTCCCCGTGCGAGCTACACGGACAGAGGGGAAGCACGCGAGTCCAGGCAGCCGTGGTGGCGCTCGGTGCAGCCGCGTGACTCGCTCCCGACCGGGCCTCTTCTGGAAATTCAGGCCCGGCAGCCTCCTACTTCGGGGATGAGTCACAGCCCTTCCCGTGACGATGACGAAAGCAACAAGCAAAAACCTTTCCCACGTGGCCCTTCTGCTCGTCACCTGGTTCAGCTACTATGACCAGAACTTGGTCCCAGCTTGTTATCAACTGCAGGGAGGATTGTGGTTTTATTATAAAACGAAGATACGTCTGCTCTGACGTCACGGCCTCTCCCAGAGGTTTTGAAATTTTCACCCGACGCGAAGGAATCCCAGTCATCCGTTAGGATGGCCACGTGCTTCCCGCAAGTCTGATCCCGCGAGGGAATCCGCCCTGGGACGTCCACAGCAATAGGTGAGGGGCCTCCCATCCTCGCCCGGGCGTCAGAGCTGACGGGGCCCAGAAACGGGCCAGCTCAACCTTCTCTTCTCTCAGGTGGGGAGACTGAGGCCCAGAAGAGTCGATCTGCCTCCCATCCTACGGCCACTGGGTATTGAAGCTAACAGTAAAACTCAGGGCTCCTGTCCCTTAGTCTAGAACTTTCCCCACAAACCACAAGCACGTCCTCGAACAGAAGAGACGCTGTGTCAGATACCCTCGGACTGTGCGGAGACATCGTCTGCAAACGAGGTCCCAAAGGGGCCCCGATTCTTCGGCGAGATGCGAGTCGCGAGGGCAGAGCACCTCAGAGCCGAAGAGAGACCCTGGGGTCCGGCGATTTCTGCTCCATGTGGGGAGCTGCAGCTCACACACAGGCACCAGCCACAGCAGCAACGGGCCGGGGCACGGCAGGGTCTGCGGGTCCGGAGCCCGAGAGACCTGAGCTCCAGCAACCGCCCGCGGATTAGCCGTGTGTCGTGGGACAGTCGCTGAGCCGGCTCGGCCCCTTTTCTCACCCAGATCGTCCAGATGGTCTAGAGCCGACCCACGGAGCTGTCAGGAGGTCAGATGGAGATGATGGATGCAAATGCTCGTCACAGCGCCTGGCCGGCGTCGCCTGTGCCTGCACCTTCACCATCACCTTCATCATCACCATCACCTGCACCATCACCTGCACCCTCACCACCTTGCCTCCCAACCCAGGGCACCTTCAATTACAGTATTTTGCTTCTTATAAGATTCTTCTGTTTTTTGTAATAAATTCTAAAATTAAACCTTCCTGATTTGGCATTTCCTAATCTAATGTCTAAAACTTTGGGTCAAAATTGAACGGAATACTTTCCGCACTCCTAGCAGGAGACCAGCACTCCTGCCTGGTCCCTTGACGGCCGTGTGCCCTCCACGGCCTTCTGCAGCACACACACCCCTCCCACGCAGAAATGCTGTTCTAGTGACCTCGAGTACGTGGGTGGACAGGGTCAGCCACCTGTGGCCCTAGGGGAGGCACCTGTCTCGTAAAGTCTGGTTACATCCACCGTCTTCCCGGACCATCCAACCTCTGCCCTGGGCAGGGGGGCGAGGTGGCAGCTCGGGCCTCCTGACCTGAGGAGACACAGGATGGCCCTGGGGCAGGAACGGGTCGCCCTCTTCCTTGGGGCTCTGGGAACATCAGCGGGGAACAATGACGCCCGGGAGCTGCTCTGCACAAGGTCTGTACCCAGTGCACTTGTAAAGAGCTTCACTCCCACAAAAGGGCTGCAAACACTCGACACTGTCTCCTTGCTTCGAGAGCCTCTGCCCTGTGTAGGGAGTCAGGAGCCCCTCCGCTAGTCCCCTCACCCCGGCCAGGCCCGGGAGGCCCACGGCCACCACGGTGGTGTAGGCATCTCAGGGTCTCCCTTCTTCTCTGCAACAGTAACGAGAGCTACCACTATTCAAGTTCTGATTTTGTGCCAGCCACAGGGCTGAGCGTGTGCTTCATCTCATCTGGCCGTCACGGTAACCAAAGAGGCAGTGGCTGCGACTGGCCCCCACTTCACAGTCACAAAACTGAGGCTCCGAGAGGTTAAGACGCTTGCTAACAACCACCCGTCGGTGGCTGGGCCAGGACGTGACCCTGGGTCTCACTCCAGAGGGCAAAGGCTCAACCACCTCCGCCTGCTCCTGCTTCGCCGGCACCTGTCCTGGGCCCGCTCACCGCCCCACCCCGCTGCCAGGGGGGAGGGGGACAGACCCGACGTGCAGGTGTGGCCACGTTCTCAGCATCTCCAGGGAGGGTCTGCGTCACGGTGAGCACCAGCCGGGCTGCTCCCTGGATGTCGCCTGCCTGCCCCACTTCCCCTTCCTGTCGGAACCGCGTGTGAACGCATGCAGAATGCTGACTCTCCACGGAAGGGTGAGAGTCTCGCCACGCTTCCTCACGGAGAAGGTACAACTCCTCACCCGTGAGGTTCCCTTCCAGGAAAAATCACGGTGGGAGGGAAGGAAACGCCCAACTTGAGTCTCCATAATCCTAATTTGTGACGCAAGGATGACCCTTTCTTATCATTTACATATTTGGGACTTCAAGGGCTGTTAAAATAGTGACACTCAAAGCCGAAATTATTCTAAAGAGAGAATCCTTCACTGACGGCAGCAAGCCCGGGCTGCTGTGAGAACACGTCGGACGGGGAACAGCTGGGACCCGGAGGCCTCATGGGCACCTTGTGAGCACCCAGAAAAGGCTCCTCCTCGGGCCTCGGGCAGCCTGAGAGCATGCAGCGTGGCAAGCTGGCAGTGCCCTCCGCCAAAACCCCGACCCCTGACACCAAGGCTAGGGTATTAGGAGGTGGGGCCTTTGGCAAGCAGCTGGGTCAGGAGGTCAGAGCCCCCGTGAATGGGACTGGTGTCCTTGTCAGAGACCCCAGGCTCTCCGCCGTCCAGCACGTGAGGGGACAACCAGGAGGTGGCTGCCAGTGGCTCAGGAGAGACCCCTCCCCGCAGCCCGGCCACGCTGGGGCCTGGTCTCAGACTTGCCACCCTCGGAGCTGTGAGGAAAGATTCCTGCTGTCCATAAGCCACCCGGTACTTTGCGACAGCAGCCCAGAGTGACTGAGATAGCGGCTCTCATAGAAGATCCCAGTCCGTCCTGACCGTTCCTTACAAAGTCAAGGTCACTCCCACCACCGTACAAACGAGAAAACGCAGGTCTGGGGAAATCGAGCGGTGAGTCCGAGCTCACGCGGCACACCAGCACCAGAATCTTGAACCCAGGACTTCTGACTCACTCTAGCCACTGCTTCCCTGACCACGTCCCGGGATGGGTATGTGAACATGTCAGAAGGCTTCCGGGACATGTACACAACGAGTAGATTTATGTCGGTCATTCAAAGATGCGGGGAGAAGCAGAGGAACTGACCCAGAATTGCAGGACAGTGATGTCACCGCTCTCAGCCCACGGCCCACGCCCCATCGTCATTATTTTAAAAGCAATGAGACCATCCGTTAGAGCTGGCGCTGGAGCCGTGCCCCTGTCAACATCCGGGTGTGTGGGCAGGGCCTGGAGCAGACCCTCTGGGGCTGCGTCGCTGACACCGGGCGGGGCTGGAGTCTCAGCTGGCGGGGCCAGCCCACGCCCGGCCGAGGGCAGAGGATCCGGAACCGCCAAAGGGGCGACGGGACTTCCTTTGGGCTCTGGCCCCCGCCCTGCAGCCGTTGACGGCTTAAGCCACCCTTCTGACACGCAGCCAAAATTCTCTGTGCGTGTGCCCTTCCTGTCTCAGGGTCCCTGTCTCCTGGGCACTCCACTGCCAGGGCCAGCCCTGCCCTGGTCACCGCACTCAGAGGTTGAAGAGCAGACACGGGCCAAGGAAACTGACAACTGAGATTCATGCAGGGGCCAGGCCACGTAGGCAGAATTAGGACTCAGATAAAGAACGCGGCGTGACACCCAATGAGCCTGTCCACACACGGCGACGCAATCACCTCCCCGTACCCGTGGGGGATTGTTTCTGGGACCTCCCTCAGAGCCAGACTCTGGGATGCACGAGTCCCTGATATAAAATAGTGTAGTATTTGCGCATAACCTGTGCACATCTCCCCGTTACTCTAAATCTTCTCTTAATGACTAATAACGCCTGACGCAACGTAAATGCTGTGTCATGGCTGTTACACCGTGTTATTCGGGGAATAACGACAAGGAAATAAAGTCTGTCTATGCTCAGTACAGACACAACTATTTTTAGTATTTTCGATTCACTACTGGTTGAATCCCCAGGTGTGGACCCGCAGCTACAGAAGGCTGCCCACACTACAGAGTAAGTGCCTCTATCAGAGGTGGGTGTAGAGGACTGATCACAAAAATTAGTCGACCGTTCCCCTCCTCTTCCTCTCCTCTCTCCAGAGCCACATCCTTTGCATTGTGACTTTGCAACTTGTCCCATCAATAGAGTCTAAATCTCCTGTCCTCGAGTATGAACTGCACTTGCTTCCGGCAAAAGTGCGCGGCACAAGTGTAGCACGCCACTGGGTTTTAAAATCCAGGTCTCAAGAGGCCACGTGTGCTTTCCCCGCCTCTCGCGGAACAGCAGCACACCCAGGCCACTCTGCGAGCTGACGAGAGACACAGGGTCCAGTCGCCCTGTCCCCCAGACAGCCGGCCACCTCCAGACACATAGGCGAGGCCATGCTAGGCTGGCCGGCCTCCAGCTGTCCTGCCAGTGGGGTGTAGACACAGGAGTGAGCTGGGCTCAGCCAAGCCTGTCTAGATCCGCGGAACCAGCCGCCTGACCCACAGGACACTAATACATGGTGGTCGTTTCAAGCCGCAGGCTTGGGGCGATTTGTGACAAAGCAATGGCTTACTGATACCGACCTTCCCAGGACGGAGAAGCCCACGCAGGGTCAGGAAGAGGGAACGACAGTGTGCTGGCCACTGGGCAGAGAACCGGCATCTGCAACAGCACGATGGCGCAAAGCGGCACTGTGCCCGCGGGGCCGGGACGACCCTGGAACCTGGGGTCCAGAACGAAGGCAGAAACAGCCGGACGAGCAGCTGGAGAGGAAGGGACCGCCCGGCTCGGCGGCTTCCCTGCGGTCCCGAGTCTCTGGGCAGCAGCTGCACTTCACGACGGCGTTTGGACGGTGATCGGAAGGAGCACGCTCTCGCCCAGCGCTGAGTCTTCCAGACACGACCAGAGACGGTGGAAACGCCAATCGCCTTGCAAACCTAGTGAGGACGTAAATTCCTTCTCCAACTTTGACGTAAAGAAAGGCTTTTGAACGACCCCTTGGGAGCATGACTAGGAAAAACGAATCCAGGCTTTATTTTTCATCAGATACGTGTCACAGTTCCCAGAGTGAGACGGGACAGTCAAGGATTTCCCAGGATTTCATTAAAGGGAAACACCAGCAGTTCAAAGGAGCTGCCTCCACCAGCGCTAAGTGACTCAGCGGTGGGAAGATGAGGGAGAGGCAGGCACGTCCAGTCACCGGTCATTCATTCATTCACTCATTCATTCATTCACACAGGAGCAAGCACCGACTGTCAGATCCTGCAACAGGCCCTGAGGCTCTGTGAATACTCGAGACACGAGCCTCTTCCCGGGCTCTCCCGGGCGGGTTGGGGGGAGTGGCCACACAACCAGTCCCCCAAACAACGCGTGTGGTCTGCGGGGCCGCAGGTACGGGAGCCCAGGGGACGGGGAGGTCACTGCAGTCCCCCTTCCACAGAGGCCATCAACAAATCCTTCACGCTGTTTGTGACTAAACCTCGCGTAAACTCAATTTCATAAGAGAGACCGCATAGGACGTTCGAAATTGCGACTTCGATCCCAACCAGCCCCCCACCCGGTGTCTCCTCCGGCCTGGACTCGCCGAGAGACGCAGACGAGGCTCCCGGGGCAGAGCTATTTCCCTCCCTGACCAGTGCACAGGGCTGCCTGGATCCACGGTCAGGCCAAAGGTCTGGCTGAATCCCTGCCGTGCCCGCCGGGCCGCGGGCAGATGAGCTTCCGCCGGCACGGACCCACGGATAAAGCAAAGACGGTTCCATAAAATCCCGCCAGGTAACAGTTAGTAAATTGAAGGGGAAATTGAGATGGGGTCTCTCCTTGCGCCTTGACCTGAAACACACTCTCGACAGGGCAAGAGCTTAAAAACCAGCCCACGGGACCACCAGAGACCCTGGAATTGTAGGTCGAGAAGGAAATCCCAGGTGTAAGTGATCAACGGTGTAGACTGCATGGAAATACCTCCCATGTTTTATAAATCAACCAAAAGAAGAATTGGAAGCGGGAACTGTACAAATATGTAAAGAGATCAGGTATATTGATAAGAAAAACACGACTACCTTATAAATAGGCATATGTTATAAATAAACAACTTCAAAAAAATAAACATAACTAGTAAACAAACACATGGGATAGTCTTCAACCTCACCGGTACTCACAGAAATGGAAACTTTAATATTAGCTATGATTTTTCACCTATTAAAATGATTTTTTATTTCAATAATATCAAAGGTTGGTATAAATAGCACTGTTGTACACAGTGCTAATTTGAAGAACTCTTTGGTGGCCATATGGATTTTTAAAAATCATTAAAATAAATGTCCATACACCTTTACCCACTTAATTCCACTACCAGAAATCCTTCCTGTGGAAATCAGCCAAAGTTGGGAAAAAATACATATACAAAATGGTCAATTTTAATTTTTAATAATAAAAATTTAGAAAGGAATTTGATGTCCTTCTACAATTAAAATGATTTTATAAATTGAAAACACTTATGAAAAACTTAAAAATGCTTGTGTGTAAGGTAAAATACTATTAACATTACATAAAAATAATACAGTAATAATACTATAAAAATATTCACCAAAATTATTATGGTGGCTATCTTAAGCAGTAGGATTATGGTACTTTTTTCCTTTTTCTTTTTTATAATTTCCAAATCGAAATATAATTATACGGTTATATTACATATAACAATTAACTATTAATTGTAGCATAATGGAAAAATATGTTATATGCATATACACAAGTATGATATTTTTTTAAAAAAAGTATTATAATAAAATGCCTCCCTTGACCACTCCAACTCCTGGTTACCGCTCCGTCCTCAGAAGCCTTAGAGCCAGGTCGGTTTAGCTCATACCCGGAGGGCGGCCCCGAACGTTTGTGGAGCGAATGAATGAAAGAACAAAAGGGCCTTCTGTCTGCGGAGTGCCCGACGCAGCGGAGGCCACCAGGCTGTGCGCACTCGCCAGCGCAGGCTACATTCTGCTGCGGCGACAGAGAACCCCCGGTCGCGGGGCTCTTTCTCGCTCGTCCACCGTTCACCGTGGGGCGGAGGACCCTGTGCTGCTCTGTGCTCTCAGGGACTCGGGCTGACCCTCTCCTAGACCACTGCCGTTGCCCAGCAAGGAGAGGGGACAGAACGCAGTGGCATTCACGTGCACGTGCTTCTTCTGAAGCTGCCACACACACTCCGTTCACATTTCGTTGACGAGAGCGAGACACATGACCACGACTCACGGCGCCAGTGAGGAACGTGCCATTCTCCCTTGTGCCCAGAGAAAGAGGGCCTGGGTGCTGGTGGACAGCGGGGACTGTCACTTAGCTTCTCGCGCATCACAGCTCTCTGCCCGTCAGACTGCGCGCCTCTGAGGGGCAGCCAGGCCTGCCGCATCTGTGCCCGCCCTGGGCCCTCCCCATGTGCACACCCAGCGTTGCCCGCCAGTGCGCCGGGACCCTGCGGGAGCTGCCCGTGGCCCTGACTGCACCGGAGGTTGTGTCTGCACACGCAGATACAGTGATCTCAGGTTATATTCAAATCCTCATGTGCCCTGTTTGGAACAGTCTGGAATGATCTGGAATCTTCTCCACTTCACAGCTTCTGAGGACCACTGGCTGCCCACAGGAATTCTCTGGCCAGCCGCCTCGAGCTGGTGCCACGAGGAGCCACAGAACCCTTTCAAGCCTGGCCTCGTAAGACCTCTCCGGGCAGCTCTCGTTCCAAAGCTCCACCTCCCCCCGCGGCTGGCTTCATTCATGTGCTCCGGCCACGCTCAGCTGCCCGTAGCTCCTTTAACAACCAGAGTCTCTGATCTCCTCTGGCCCACAGGGCCCTTCTCTGACCAACAGACAAGTTCCTACTACACTACTACACTCAGGGATTAATTCCCCCAGGAATAACAGGGTTCTCCCACTTGTCTGCCCCTCTGTGTCTTACGTGGACATAGAATCTGCTACTCTCGTTTGTTCCCAGGACGGAACCTGCTCACCCTGCTATGTAAGGTGGGAGCACAGATTACTGGTTTTGTGCCCTCCGTGTCTGGTGTGGAGTGGCTGATCGATAAACGTTTGCCGAATGCATGGTCTAAGCCACTGAAGTACCTCCTGGTTTTATTGATCTACCTGGCAGTGACTCAGAGCTTTCAAGCCCTGAGATCTTTTTCGGTAAATGGGCAGGCTGATGAGGCACTGACGGCCTGTCACACACACGGGGGACGCTGTGGTAAGAGCCTCTCATCCAGAACACCCGTCCGCTCGCGCGTTTCCCGGCAGTCTCCCTGTGCGCGCGTCTCGGGTTTCACTCCACTCCCCAGAGTGGAAGCGGACCGCGCTGGAGCTCCCGGCAGCCCTACCCCTTACCAAGCACCCTGCGCATCTGAGTGTGATAGACAAAGAGAAGTGACTCTAAATCTCTGTTTAAAATCCTTGCTAAATTCTGCTTAAATTTGGTTTCAAAGTTTGCTTGGGGAAACTGGAAACGTTTCCTGGTGCAAGCTGTGTGAACTGCAAAGGGTCAGAGGCCGTTTTGTTCCCTTTCCTCAGTTAGAGACAGCAACGAAAAACTCCACAGCATTTAACAATAATTGATTTTTAAAAAGCAGCGAACAACTCCTGTTGAAAGGCTGTGAGCTTTCTCGCTTGGCCGTGACTGGTGTCCTCGCTTGTGACCTCCAGCAGGGACTCGCTCCCTCCCAGTACCCGCCTGGGTGCTCAAGCCCCGACCTGGGAGTTTCCCTGGACACGGCCTCTCCTCACCCTGCGCCCAGCCCTCCACCGTTCCGTCCGTTTGTCTCCTCCCGCCTCCGCGCCGCCCGTCACTGTCACCGCGCCCCAGCACCGCAGCAGGCTCTGCCCTCCTGACTGCACGTTGCCGACCACTGCCCGTCACCCCCGGACAGAGAGTAGCCGGGGAAGCCCTTTTAAAACCAAAGCTCATGCAATGTAACTCCGCTGCTTGCAGCTGTTTCGTGACTTCCCACTGCTTTCGGGATGACGGTCACGGAGGTGAGCAGGGTTTGAGAGATGCTGCCTGGTCCCTCCGCTGTGCCTCAGCCCTGTCTTGCTCCTGACCTGCTGCTCCTGCCTCAGTCCACCTGGCCTTCCCTCTCGGGGCCTCTCCGCGTCCCCACCACGTAGGACATTCTCGCCCTCACTCTTGGGCCTCCTAACTGCTGCTCAGCATCCTCCCAGGCGCTGCCGAAATGCTTCCCCAGAGACCTTCCATCCCCCTCCCTCGTCTCCCCCACCAGCCCCCTGCGCCACGTCCCTTGACTGTTTCCTCTCCTGGGACCTGAAGACTGTGCTTCACACCCCTGGCCACGGTGGGAATCACATATGCACGTGCATTGCTCTCTCCCCACACCGGCTGCGCCCGCTAGACCTGCGCTGCCCCACCTGCCGCCTGCAGCTAATGAGCTCGGGAAGAGCAACCAGTCCGTGTTCAGCCACTGCTGAGAGCAGAAAGCAGACGCTGATGTGGAAGATTGGGCACGAGAATGCAAACTGTCTCGTACTCTTTACACTGATTACCTGTCGAAGTGACGATACTTTAGATACATCAGGTTAAAATAAAACACATCATTAAAATTAACTTAACCTGCCTTTTCCTTTGCTTTAGCAGGGCTGCTAGAAAACCTGGAACTCCACGGGAGGCTCCGATTGCCCCTGCTGGACAGCACTGCCCTGCGTGGGGAGCTCCGCGGAGGCCGCAGACCCCACCGGCCACTGCCACATCCCCGGGAACGGCCTCCGCAGCGTCCTGAGCTGACTTCAGTAACTTGTTAAATGAAGGAATAAATGGGTGAATGGGTCAGACAAGCAGAGGGAGAACGTCTAGCTGAGAAAACAGTCACACGGACACTATGCGTCCGTCAGCTCACTCTTGCTTTGCGTGAGGGAGAAATTTCTGATTTGGGAATGTTTTCAACAAGCTACGGCCTTTTCTAGAAGGGCTACCAGGCCATCCGTGGCCAAAACAGAGAGCAGTCACAGACAACAGAAAAGCCGAGATAAACTTCTGAAGGGTCTTTGACCCAGGCTGTCCCACTCTTCGAATCCCCAAAACCGCACTTGACAACACTGGACCCACCAGTAAGATGACAAAGATCACAAAGGTATCTTGACGAAAGCCGTCCACTCAAGCGCAAGGACAGCACGCGTGTTCACAGAGCTATAGTGAGCACCTACTAAGAATTTCAGGCAGAGATGCCCAATTGCTTGGTGTTTTTTTACCCTACTGCACTGATCGATACGTAGCCCAGAGGTCCCAGAGCGCACAAGTCTTGTAAAGTTCTGTGAAAAGAGAACGAGGGAGTTTCCCAGACAAACACATCTTCGAGGAGCCGTGTACCACGCTGCGTCCGGGAGTCACAATGCACACCGGTTTATAAGGGCATGGAGAAGACCTAGGGTAATAGAACAGGTTGACTTTGTTTAGCCCAGTTTCTCGCAAACTGCTTTGACCTCAGAATGCCCAGTATCAGCTTGCGAAGGTCGTGCTCCTGAGAAACGCGTTTTAGGAAGTGCCTGTCTAAGCTTACTTTTCAGAACCATAATTAGAGATAAATTGCCCCAACCTTGAGTAATCCTGCCTGTGGGAAACCTCGCTGTGACAACCAGCTGCCCTGCACTCTGGGTGAGAGAGGACGCCCACCGCAGAAGCCTCACGGGTGTCCATAGCGCATGCAGTTGTCCACAGTGACCCGCACAAAAGGAACTTCGGGGGTGTCGGCTGTACACGACAATCGTATGCGGCTGTACACGACAATCGTATGCCTCTCGACATCCCCCAGTTTCCAAGAGCAGAAGCGGGGAAAGGACCCTGTATGAGAGTGGAATGATCTGCCAGGTGACAGCCGAGCTGAGCCAGGGGTTCATGCCCTTCAGACTTCTCCGTGGCACCAATCTGCTGCCACGCGGCAGCTCTCAAGACCTGCGGCCCCAACCCTTGCCCTGTCATGGGGACACTCTGAGAGCTCCGAAATGCCAGCAAAGCTGCTTTCTACGCTTCTTAACTGCATTTTCATTAGAAGTCAGAAAAATGTGAATACCTTTCTCTATTCTGCTTCCTACCGATATGTGTAAAGCACTTGTGAGCGCGAACTGCAGATGTCAGCAGATGCCGGTGAGTTACCCTTCTTTCAGGACGGCTCTGGTTCCTGAGCATGCGTCGGGCGTCGACCTGGCGCTGGAGCCGCACGGCGGCCGGTTCCTCGTGCTGGGCCTGGCCGACTCCATGCTGAGGGGACATGGTCTTCCCTCTGCAAGGACCTCTGGGGCACATGCCTGGGCCATCTAGATAGTGTCTTCAGGACAGCTGCTGCCCAGAGTTTGCAAAGATTTAGGTCTGTAACCTCCCCCGAAGTCCCAGCATGGCCACCTCCACACACGGCGTCTGCTAATTCAACTTAGGCGTGCTGACAAAGAGACGTGCCATTTTGTGTCCCTAGTACGCACCAGGTCACAACGCTAAGCGGTTTGCCAAGTATTGGTTCACGTAGTACCCAGAATAATCTAGAATCACCCCATTTTAGGGGATGGATGAGCAACTATGGCATCCAGAGAGGTGAAGTAACTTGTCCAAAGTCACACAGTGGATCAGTGCAGGAGACAGATTTATAGCTAAATCTGTTGGGCTCTGAAGCTCACGCCCCTTCCCCGTCCATCATACCAGCTCTACTGTCCCACGACTCACGACAACGCAAGCAAAGAGCCTGCACACTGAGGGAGACGGAACACGGAGGCAGTTCGTTTTGCAGCCAACAAAACCTAAGGGAGCCCTCTCGGCAATACTCCCTATTTTTTTCTATTTGTGTGGTTAGAAATATTTCGGGGATATTGGTGATCTGAACTCAAATGAACGCATTTCTGTTGAGTGGCAGAGCCCGGGCCTTGGTGACTTCCCTGTCCCCTGGCCACTCGATGGGCACACTTGGGTTTCCTTTAGAGCAATGCAGCTCTGGGCACGGGGAGGCACTAAAAGCACATTTGCGGTTACAGCCACGTGCGGAGAAGAGACGAGGCTCTGGGACATCGCCTCAGCCCCAGCGCCTGCAGACCCGCGGCAGCCAGGGGACCCGTGTCACCAGGCACATCCGAGCTGCCAGCACCCTTCCTGGTGGCTACGCCTTCCTTCCCAGAGGTGACTGTCACAGGACAATTCTGCCCCTGTGTCCCACGGTCCTCCAACCACCTCTGCTATAGGTCAGTCAGGCAGTTAGAAATTCGCACAAGAATTCATGAAGAATTATGAAAAAGCAAAAAAATCTGCACAGTTTGTAAAAACTCCACCCGGAGGCCACAGGCTGAGCCCTCCTCACTGTAGCCCAGGACGGGACACAGAAACCAGGGCGCATCTGTCCGAAGGGACACCGCAGGGCAAGGGCTGGGGGTTATAAACCCCGGGAAAGTTTCCCCAACAGCTTGAGCTCTACTTGCACAGGGACAAGACCAAGTGTTGGCAGTGACTCGGATCCCCGAAATGTTTCTGATTCGATGTTCCCTCTACGGCCTTCTGCACCCCATCGTCCCGCTACCAGGAATTCACCTTGGACCGTGCGACGGCCCTTGCTGCTGACTGTCTTTACTGCACCTGAGCAGCTACGTCCCCCACGGAGCCACAGTGAGAACTGGGGGGCCGGACAGGACTTCCTGCCAAGGACACCACACTTGGAGGGAGGAACACAAGCCCAGCCCGAGCCACCTGCCACCGGGAACAGTGGCTACGCCCGCCTACTGCGCTCACACCTCCCCTGCCGAGTTGCTCGGTTAAAACCAAACTCCTGACTCTGCTGCCAGAGCCCTCAGCCCCTGCCCCGCCTTTGTGATCTCACTTCCAGCCACAGGGAACCCCCAGACCCTCTCTAAACATCCATTCTCTGATGGTCCGCATTCGGTTCAGGCAATCCCTTCCTTCCTAAGCGTCCTTCTCTGGCCTGCAAACTGTACTCTCCTCGAAGGCCAAGCAAGCGTCACCTCCTCTACCCGTTGTCCACGACACCTCTCCTTCCCAGCAGAGGCGTTTTATCACCTCTCAGTGTGTAGAGAGCTCCCATGTGCTCTCTACACACCCCTCTTACAGCACGACTGTAAGTCGTTGGACATCTGTCTGTCTGTCTCCCCAACTAAACTGTGAGCTTCTGCACTGTAGGAAGTTGCAATGGAGACACCTCCGAACTCCAGGTGTCTAGAAAGAAGCAGTGAGTCAGCAACAAGTGCATTTGGGTTGCAATGACCTCAAACTGCTTTACTGCGAGTTATAACGGTCCTCTAAACAAACTTGTTCGAAACTCAGGAGTTGAGCAACATCGGCCATCATCAAGTGCACAGGCTTCTGGACTCACACAGACCTGGGTCCGAGCTCCAACTCCACCAGCGGGAGCCGAGCACGAAACGTAGCCTCACTGAGCCTTCTCCATCTGCAGGCGGGACGACGCCTTGCTCAGAGTCGCCAGGAGGCTTAAACGAGGCGATGCACGGAAAGTTCTGTACATGGGTCTGAACTTTGCAAGTGCTCAGTAGCGGGATATTAATAACGAGGCGGGAATAGACGCAGGCTGACGAGGGCCCAGCCCTCTGAGCAGGTAACTGGTGGGCACCAGTTTCATTCGATTCCTGGAGCGGAATATACGAGAGTCAGCATCAAACTGAGTCCCCTGGGAAATGCAGGTGCCTGAGGGGCTGGTGCCCACACGCAGGCTCGTTCGTTTGTACATTTAGGGAATATTTGAGGACCTACGGAGTGCCAGCCCCCGGGGATAAAACAGAACATGAAAGAGTCTCCGTCTTTGATCCAAGCAGGGCTCTGTCCCGGATGAAGAAAGGGCTCTGTCTCCACCGTGCCGGGACGTGGCTGAGCCAGCGGCCAACTCCACGCTCAGGGAAACCACCGACTCTGCACCACGATCCCAGTGTGGCCACCAAAGGGCCCCGCAGGAAGACACACATTCAGGTTGTGACCCTGCCTTCGCCATCCCCCCACGTCAGAGGGGCGATGTCCTCAAGCAACCTCAGCAGAGCAGCTCAAGTTCATGCTTATTCAGCAAGATTCAATAGAAGCGTCACCTCTTCTGCAAGTCACTAACAGCTTCTTATTTGCAGTAGCTGTGTATGGGGGTGTTTAAAGTAGAACCGAACCTCACTACCTGGTCATTCTCAGATGCCAGGGTATGATTCTGTGTTACCATTCGTCATAACATCGCCCCACGACTTTAAAACTGAAAACGGATTGAAACTCTTTCTCAGTCACCCGGAAGGCTCTATGCACACACACAACCGCAGTTCTGTGGTCAGGGGAGCATCCAAGCCGCTTCAAAGCTGTGAACCAAACAGACACCACCAAGATTTCCATGCCTTTTTATTTTCACAAGACCCTTAAAGCAAGCAGAAAGCCTTGCATGTGGAAATCCCAAAGCCAAAATCCAGCAGTGCTTTCTCTTTTACAACCGGGAACTGCATTGAGAAATGGGATGAACTTAGTGGCTTCTTAAGAAGTCACGGACTAGTGACACAGCCACCCAGCAGAATCTGCAAAACGCGCTACTGTGGAGCTCCGTGCTTCCTTCCCGCTGCGAGAAGGGAGGGGGCTGACAGCAGCTTCAGGGCATGAGTCCGAAGACTCACACCCCACTCTTCTCTGCCCGCGCCGAAGACTCACACCCCACTCTTCTCCGCCTGTGCCCCAAGTTCAATCTGCAGAGCTCGGAGGCAACTTCAGCCTCACCAAAAGCCTTGTTTGCCTTGTCCCTGGTACTAATCTCTGCACAGGGGACTGTAGCAGAGCCAACTGTGAGGACCTTGACTTTCCAACCAGCATGAGCCCGGGAGGGGTGTGTAGCAGGTCAAGACGAGGGTGAGCTACGTGCTTTGGGTACAAAATTGAAGAGGACCCAAAAGACGCAGCTGCCGGTATAAAGAATGTTGGATGCAACATTTTAAAAATCAAAATTCACGCAAAAAAATCCATGATGAACCAAATATCAAAATTCTACATAAAGACAGCATTAGTGACTTTTCCTCCTGCCTGCCGTGGGCTACGTGTCCTTGTGTCTGACACAGGGCTGGAGGGGCTGGCCGTGAGCACAGACAGGGCTCAGCTGTGAGCGCCCGTCGGCGGGGAGACCAGCGGCGCTCGCTCACGACTTAGCAATGTTGGTGGAAAACAACCTTTTGCTGAGTAACATGGAAATGGATCTGAAACATATGGATTAAATTCCTCTGCAAATAAACACGGTTTTTAAAGGAAAGGAAAGGAAAAGTACTTAGCCACTATGTTTGAGGTTTTCCTGAGCCCAAACCTTTGGAAAATTAGCGTGAGTGAATTACTCAGTGCCTGTAACACAATCAGCTTTGAAACAGGCTTGTCATAAACCGCCAGTTTCTTTTAAAAAGAATTTTTTTTAATGATTCGCCCAAACCTGCTGATTTATGCACTGCTTTGGGGGCTCATTCCGACTGTTCTTCACAACAACAGTTGTGCACACCCACGGGGGCCTGGGCAGCTCTGGACACCCAGGCTCAGGGCGACTTCTGGGGGAGCCCCCGGGGGAACTGGGGAGACCAAGCTGGGAAAATGTGCCCCCAACACAAGGCAGGACAAGAGTCCTCCAGTGAAGGCAGGAGGGCACGCTTTGGACTAGGAGCTGGACAGAAGGACAAGGGTGCCAGCCTGGACCATCCCTATAACCTTGGCCGTCAGTGTCCTCATCTGCCACCTGCAGACCTCACTACCCCCGGGAAGGTGGAGGGAAGAGGGGTCCACAGCATGGTGAGAGCCCAGGCAGCAGCCACCGAATCCAAGCGGACGGCTCGGGCTCGCCGCTGGCCGGCCCCCGAGATAGTTCCACGGAGTTTAGGAAACCAGCGTCTGTGGTCCCTGTGCTGAGAGGTCAGGGTGACCTAGAAGACAACCTGCGTCCGGCCCTGAGGAAAACCCAGGCAGCAGGAAGAGGCCGTGGCCATGTGGGCTGGCACAGAGGCCTCTGCACGGGGGTCGGATGCCCCCAGAGAGCGACGCTGCAGGTCACCCCCGGCACTCGGCGTCCCTGACCCTGCTGGGCAGCAGGCTGCTGGTCTGGCCGGCAGGTGCAGAGCCCCATCCTGACGGAGCCTGTCTGGCGGGGCCTCCCCTCTGCTGGGCTCCGCACACACTGGCAGGGTCCCTCCGGAGGTGGAGCGTTTCCTACACTCTAGACTGAACAAGCCTTACTTTCATCTTAACTAATTCACACGATCCTGTTTTTAGAGCTGGCCCCAGGCCTAGGAGAGGCTCATTCTTCAGATCCCTGAGGATTGGGACCGGTGAGGGGCGGCCTGTCTTTGGGTGTTGTCCCGTTCAGGGTGTCAATTTCCTCCGTTAGGAGCTTTGTGGGGGCCACAGAAGCCACCCTGGGGACTGAGCCCCCACCCCGGGGCCTCCCGAGCAGAGCTGCCCCCTCTTGCCCATCTGCCTTGCCTCCGCTGTTCAAACCCCACTTCCAAAATCATCTCGCATTCAAACCTGGCTATTTTTCATCATGAAAAGGGATGCAGATAGAATTTGTCAAGTTATACACCCTGGAAATAAACTATTTTTTTTCTTACCAGCTTTTACAGAACCTGAAAATTCTTGGGAAGTTGACAAGGTTGAACATGTAAAAGCACGTTTTTGTAAAATGCTCACAGCTCTACTTGTCTCCTCCCAGGCTCGGTGACAACGCGAGTTTTCCGGACCAGCACCCACCACACAGCTCCCCCCGGCGGTCCACGCACCTGACACTGGTGAGACCGTCACACACAGAGTGACTCTGGTTTCGTTCCACTGAAAATCATTGACTCACAAAAACCCCAGCAAGACATCCAGAATATTAAAAAGACATAGCAACACAAACCACGATAAAGCTAAGATAACATGATTGCCATGACTGCCAAAAGAAAAATGAAATTATCCAGGCCGGGGTGTTCCAACTGCACTCCTGGGAGGCCCTACAGCTCCATGGAACCCTTTGGGGACCTCAGAACAAAAATCCAGCCGCCACCTCAAACCACAGATACATTTTATCTAGTTTTTAAATTGGCTTTACTAAGATTTTATTGGAAGGAAGAATTTGATGCTTAAAGTAATTTTTAAACCACTGGTCTAGGAGACTAAAGGGCCCAGACAGAGACCTATAGCTGCAAAGGACTCCCTCTTACACCTGGTGCAGCCCCAGGTCTGCACAGGTAGGGCGCTTATGCACCTGAGGCAGGTGAGAACCTCCGTGTACCTGGGAGGCTGCGGGAGGTAAGGGCTTTAGGCCTGTATGCGCCTCTGTCTGTCCCTGTGCCCTTCTCTCTGCGTGGGATTCACTCTCCACAGCCCCTTTCGCCTTGCCCAAAACTCCTCTTAATCCTTCCAGACCCGTCTCGTACCTGCTTCCCAGTGAAGCTACCTGGGATCTCTTCTGGCTGAGCTAACGGCCTCCTGTGACTCCGAGGCAGGGCCCTGACGGCCTGTCCCAGCCCCCATCATGTTGTGTGGCAACTTTGACTTCGATGTCTGTCCCTGCACTGCGCAGTTAGCTCTGGGGCAGGGACCGTGCATTCAGCTCTGCCTTCCCGGGGGCTGATTCAGGGCCTGCCTCAGCCAAGGTGATCGAACACTCACTCTCGATTTATTTTCTGCTTCTGAGCGGGGTGGCGGATGACAGAATGCAATCGCACACCCGTGTCTGGGCTGCGTGGGATGCGCTTGCGATGACCGGTTCATCCACACGGGGATGCCCGGGGAGGGGCTGAGGGAGATACTGAGCTTTAAACTTCATTTTCAGGTTAAAAAAAATGTTGTGATCTTCAGCATCAAGAAAAGTTGTTTAAATGTAAACATGCGTTCTCGGTGTCTGGAACCAGAGTTAGACGAAATTCCCCAAATGATCTCTTAATGCTACCAAAATTACATTCAAAAATAAATTGCCATTTGCACAACGGTCTTGTACTTAGAAGTGACTCAGTCCAGAGAGCTCTGAAGAATTTACTGTGACAGGGAAAGGGGCCACTCGAAGGGGGTTGAGATATTTAGTCTGCTGATAAGATGGCTCAGGAGTGACAATAACTATCTCCAAGAATCCGAAGGGTCATTACAAGGTTATTAGGAGGGCGCAGGCCTGCTGGGCTCCGTCTACAGGGACACCAGAAACTGACTTAAATTACACCTAAAGAGTAAGAGCCAGAGTCGCAGAAGGTCAGCAGAGATGTAGCCGCTGCGACTTAGACGGAGCTGCAGGGACCAGCAGCGGACCCTGGGAGCCGTGGGAATGCGGCACTCGCGCCCAGCCCAGACCTGCCGAATCGGAACGCTGCCGAACCCCCCGGGATTCATTTGCCTGTTTCAAGTCTGAGAAGCACTGGTCTAACCGAACCTTTTCACCTTACAGATAAAGAAAAAGAGGACTAGTGATTCTGGCAGATAGTCCGAGTGGGAGTTAAAGTGGCCATCAGCTTCCGTCCAGTCCCGCAGGGACGCCCAGTGGTCCCACCTCTCCTGACCAGCGGAGCCACAGAAACCCCACAGGCTGGGTCCACGCCTCACAGCCATAAAGACTCAGGCCAGCAGCATGAGCCCCTCGCTGCAGAGAGGACCAAAGAGTGGGGCAAGCTCCCGGGAAGACTGTGGCCCTCCTGCCCCCATGTGATGTCCAAAAACAGGCGAGACAGCAACCGGCATGGATAATGCCTGCCCTGTGACGGGAAATGCCACCGACAGCTGAGAGAAGGAAACGCATGCGTTTTCGCAGACCTGGTCTTCAAAGGCTTTCAGAGTCTGGTCAAAGCACTCTAACTCTAGCTGCATCTAAACCTACAATACGGCTGCCCTTGCAGAAGACTCGGAGATAACGTCTCAGCGATTCCCAGCGCCAGGAGCCAGGCTGTCTGGGGCTGCAGAGAGGAAGCCTGGCTCTGGGTGGGCACCCGTGTGGGGAAGGCCACCTGCCTGTGCTCCCTGGGCTCACCCACCCACAGAGCTGGGAAGGGAAGGATGGATTTGGATGCCTGGAGCCAAGCCGTGCCTAGGGACGGGCCCTGGAAAATGCCAGGGGCAGGGAGGGGTGGCAGCGCCGCTCCCTGTGGGTGGGCACGTGTGTCTCCTGGCACCGAGGGAACTGAGCAAACAGCAAATGTATATTTGATGACATTTCTCTGCAGGCAGCCTCCCTTCTGCAGAACCAGGCTTGAACGAAGCCTGGCATCAGGGCAGACAGAAGAAAAAGAAAGGGCTGAGGGCCTGCTGGGGGCGGCAGGGTGGCCCGGGGGAAGTGGCTGGGGCAAGAGTGCGGGCATTAATGAAAGTCACTGCGGTGGCTGCCATCCTGCCCAAATTTGTACAGTTCCCACATGCCGGGCTTTTGGGAGAGGAGGCTCAGGCTCAGCTGAGTATGGGGCAAAACGGTGGAAAGGAACTCGGCCCTGAGGGTCCTCCCCAGCGCCACCCCCAGCCTCCTGCCAACCCGGGCAGACACAGGAGAGCAGGAATGCGATCCTTTCCTGGTCGCTGCTCAAAGGAAACTGAAAGTGCCTCCAGACAGGGGTAAAACCGAGCAGAGGAGACAGCCGACGCCTTACCCTGATAAGATCACACACCTGGGTATCTGCCCTCCTGCAGACAGAGATGTGCAACCCAAGCCCTTCAAAGACGTGCGGTCCTGCGGATGCAGCCCACGAACGTACCGTGTTCCCTCTGAGGAACCCAGCCTAGTGCTTTCGTTTCTCTTTTGAGCTGTCACCACGACAGCAAAATGCATTTAATCCATCAGATGGTTGTGCCCTGCCAACACCTCAGAAGGGATTGAAGAGGGTCACCTGAGCGGCTGGCTTCAAAGAGCCTGATGAGAATAACTGAATTCACCCTGCTCGTCCCACGGCCGTCCCCACTGACTGCCACTCTAGCCATGTGGCCCGTCGTCCCGGGGACTCAGCCTCTGCTGCAACACACGGATGCCGCCGGAGCGCTGGTTCCTACGATTGCCTGTGCCAGTCCCTCCCCGCCGTGGCCCCGCCCCCCGAGAATCCTGCAGTTCAACAGTTCTCTTACCAGGAAGCCCTGTGTGTGCTGTGCACGGCAACCTGCGTGGGGGTCCGCGGAAGAAAGCCGGGGCTTCGGGGTCTGCCAGGGGCCGCTGTCTTGCTGCTCTGCTCACGCCACAGCAGATGGAAAGCACAGAAAGACTTGCGGCATCTGTAGCTTGTGTCTTTCAGCCCAGTCCTTTCGATGCAGAGGCGAAGATTCCTTCTGATCCGCTGCAGGTGGGAGGAAAACCCAAGAGCGCTCGAATGTGGAACTGACCGGGACACACACACACACACACACACACTCTCTCTCTCTCTCTCTCTCTCTCTCTCTCTCTCGAAAAATCTAACCAGAACACTGGGTGCTTTACAACTCCATTTTGCAACTTCTGTGGCCTATCATGTATTAGTGATTTCTACCAGACAGAACCCCCAAATGCAGAGCCGGATGGGGGACCCTCAAATTCAGCTGGGACCAATAAGCAACCAGTGCTCCGGGCAGAGCGAGCGTCTCGGTCAGGGTCTCACGCCTCAGCAAGCCTCCAGCATGAGGGAAGCTGCCTCTGCCTGGCAATGACCTCTCGGTGGTCCCCAGACCACGAGCTGCCCACGCAGTGGCCCCCACTTCCTCCTGCAGTGACCCACAGTCGCGGCCCGTCAACACCCGCACGCACGTCCCTCCCAGCAAGAGGAGCCCCGTGGACGATCTTGCATTCTGGTGAGAGAACTATCAGGGAGAGTAGACCCATCTGAACCAGAGGGCTGTGAGAGTATTTTGAAAATGACTTACTTGTATCTTTCCTCCAAGTGGTACAGGTGGGAACAGTCAGCTGATACGTCTCACATAAAAGTTCTTGCATTATCTCTAACTGGGAATTCAGGTTTTTTAGCATCATGATCAACTTCAGCTGTTTCATCAACTCCATCCACATGTTCCCGAAGGAGAAGATGGAGTGGAGATGGAGTCCCTCTCAAAGAGTTCCTAGGTCAGGGGAGAAGGCAGAGGGATGGTGAACACAATTGGAAAGAAACGTACACTGTCTTTAAAATGCACCCATAATTGCCATCGTTTTAAGAGATTTCTCTGTGCTCAGCACTGGATTAAATGCTTAATATTGTGCCAATTACTGTAATTTTCATGGCAACCCCTACAAGGTAGATTGCGTCATCCCAGCTGACAGATGAGGAAACAGATGAGCCACAAAGAGTCTAAGTGACTTTCCCAAAGTCTCGATGCTATCTCAAAAAAAAAAAAAAAAAAAAGAGAGAGAGAGGAATTTGATGGTTCTGACTGTCCACGGGCCTTCATCAGCCACAAACAGACAGAAGAACAGACCTGGTTTCTTGTAATTTAAAAATAAAGGCAGGTGCATCCTCCCCTGTGGCCGTGACGAGAAGAGCCCACCCAGTGTCATTTCATACCAAAAGAGGGAGATGTTGGATCCGGAGCACAGGTTAACCCCTGTGGGTTTTCACACCCTGTTTCCAAGCAACCAACGAGAAAGACCATCTCCTGGGATAAGGACGAGCCTGTGGAAGTGTCTTTAGGAATGTTACCCGCTTTGGATAACACTGTCAGGGTCAGAAAACAGCCCTGTTGCTTTTGCAAATGCTTCCAGACACATTCTCCAGAAACTTGTCCTATCTGGTTTCTTCTCCCTTCTGTCATTAACTGTGAAACTAATACATCCTCCCAGCGCCACACGTACTAAATAAATAATTTCATAAAATGCCCCACACGAAAAGCAGCCTGAGCTGGCAGCAGCCTAAGCGTGTCTGACTTTATCTCACTGCCTGGGTGGATTCTCGGGGGTCACACGTTCGTAACACCTCCGAGAGGTCTCCGTGGTGTCACGAAAGCCAGGGAAGCCCTGAGCGACAGCAGAGGTGCTGTGCAAAGTCAGCGGCAGGCTCAGCCAACCCAGTCACAAGCCACAGCCCGCCGCGGGCTGGGCTGCTCCTCGGAACAGAGCGCCGAGGGCCCCGCGGGCCATTAGTCCCTCTCCTGCTCCCGGGCGCCCCACACCCTGGGTCTGGGAGAAAGCTCTGACTTCCCAGGCGACCCAGGGCCACAGACCCCGGCTGGAGGAAGTGGCTGGGAGCTGTCCATGGTGGCGTCGCGCCTGGGCACGCAGAGCCGCCGGCTCCCCGCCCCGGGCGCGCTGCGATCACTCTCCAGACCGCCGGGATGGAGAGACGCGCTCGGGCTCACCACCTCCGGGACGGGGCTGCAGCCAGGCACTGGCTCGCACATCAAAAGGCTGGCTTTACAAGGGAGTTCTCACCTGTGGGCAGCGCTGGCTGGACGGAGCAAGACTCAGGACCTCAAACCAGGCGGCTGGCGGCGCGCCTTGGACGGCTGGAGCGTCTGTCTCTTGGGGAACGGCGGCGGTCGCTGAGAGCGAGTCTGCGGCCGGCTGAGGACCCAGGGCGCACAGCGGTCCTTTCTCATGAGCACAGGCATCCCGCGGGGGCGTTCCAGAGTGTCACTGGCCCTGGGTTCCAGAGCTGTGAGCCGGAGAACTGGCCACCGTTCTGGCCTTCGCTTTCAGGACCCTGCCTTTCCTCTTAACCTAATGGGACTCTTCTTGAAGCCCACGTCCTTTGCCAGGGACCACCAAACCTTCTTCCAGTGATGCCAGGTTTGGAAGCTCCGTCTAAACATCAGCAGGGGTCCTCGAGGTCGTCTAACGTCCAGTTGGCTCCGCCTGCCCCACACCAGCGCGCTCCGGGGTGCCAAGCACTGTCGGGAGGCACCGGGAGGCGGGCAGGGAAACCAGGAGCAAGACCGTGGCAGGGAGGAGCGGCAGGGCGCAGACCTGTTGCTAGGCGCACGCCCGCTAGAGAACAGCGTGAGCTGGCTCCCACACCTGACCCTTGGTAATCCCTCCTCCGCGAGACCCTGTCCAGGGCGCAAGCCCCCCGCGCCATTCAGAAGGGGGAAAAATCTACGGAAAGCAGGACTCTGCCCACCACTGGATGAGCTCTGGGGACGCCAGCGACCCCTGCGCACCTGCAGCTCGTTAAAGGATAAGATATCAGAGAAATCCCTCAGAAAACAGCGATAGGGGCACGTGCCCATCAACAGACGCGCGGACAGACAGAAGCGAACCGCACAGCCCAGGGTGAACCGGCAAACAGAAACCGATGGGGCAACGCTTAGCCCACGCCGGGTGGAGGCGCGGAACCCCGGTTCTTCCCTCCCCTCCGAGGCGGGAGCCATCAGCTCAGCCCTGACGCCCCAGCCCGGCCTCTTACCTCCGGGTCGGTGGCCGAGACAGCACCACGCCTCGCGAGTCGGGAGCGCAGTCGCGGGGCGTCTGGTCGCTGCGCCGGGGCGCGGGCAAGCGGGGCGGTAGCTCGTCTGGGATCCGGGGTTCAGCCCCCGGCTGCGCTCAGCCCGCGGACTCCCCCGCCGCTCGGGCTCCCGGGCTGACGACTGCGCTGCGCTGGGCTCCGCTCGGCCTGCGCGCTCGCTCCCCGCCGCAGCGCCAGCGGCCGCCTTTATAGCCACTTTGCGGGCTGGCTCCTCCCCCGGAGCCCCCGCCGCCCGCGCGGCACCGAAGCTCCCGCCTCGCCCCCAGGACGCCTCCCTCCCCACCCAGCCGACGCGGCCCCGGGCGGGCTCTGGCGGCGGCTCCGGGAGGCGCAGAGCGAGCCGGGGACGGCGCGGCCGCCAGGTGAGGGCGCCGCAGGCCGGGGATCGAGCGCAACCGGCCTGGCAGCCGGGGGAGGGGGGCCGCGTCTGCCCAGGGCCGCATTTCTTTTCTAACTTGGCAGAAAAAGAGTGGCCTTGGGAAGGGACTCTGGTGTCCCTTTAGCTTGGCAGTTCACGGGAGAGGAAAATGCCTGCGTTTCCAGCCAGAGAGACCTTGGTTTGAAACTGGGCTTAGACCTGCTGGTGATGAGACCGTGGACAAGGATCTTAACCTCTTTGGGCCTCAGTTTCCTCATCGGGAAAAGGATTCTGTGATGCGCCTCACAGGACTGGTGGGAAGATTTAAATGAGGTCAGGAGAGTGTAGAAACCAAGCACATAGTAGGTGCTCACTAAGTCAGGAACCGTCACATATGGGGTTTAGGGCTCTGTGCCTCCTCAGCTACACAGGCCAAGGCTCTAGGCAGCGAAGCAAGAAGGTGCGACTGTCTAGATACGCCCCTGCCCAGGTGCAGCGGACGGGTGGAAAGAGCCCACAGCACCAGGTCCCCAGGCATACGGCGAGTTCTCTCACCTCTGCCACTAACCTGCTGTGTGAGCCGGAACCAGCTGCTTCCCCTCTCTGAGTCTCAGGGTGTTTTTTTGGGAGGTCGGTGGGTTGCCCTGTGAGGGCAGTTCTCTGTCCCTTCCGCTTTGGGAGCTTGTCACTTAGCCCTCTTTGCTGGTTAGCGTGAGTCCTTCTAGATTCTAGAATATACATTTCTTTCTTCCTTCCGGCCAGTGCCCTGTGAGAACCTGCAGGGAAGGTCCCCGCTCCGCGCAGCACGCACGGGCTGCAGGAACCTAGGCCTGGCTCCGGGGCCAGGCTGAGGTCAGACACAAGCTGTGGGAGTCCGTTCCGTGGCTGCCAGGCCGAAGCAACCTGTGGTCACCGGCTAAGCCAGGGGAGCCCTGCACTCAGCTCCAGGCCTTTGCCAGAAAGCTGGACTTGATCCTTGCTGGAGATGGTGACCAGGGTTCTCAGCCCCTTGACGTCTTGGGGAGTAAGAAGCCGGGTCCAATGGCAACCGCCTCCCCAGCCTTTTCTCCCCCTTAAACTAGTGGGGAGCCTGCCCAAGAGCCCCTCTCCAGCTCTTACACCGTGACTCCTGGTTCTTTTCCTTTCTTAGGGAGCATCCGGTCACCAGACCCACAAACACTTGAGGGAGAAAACGCTGAGCGTTCGGCTCAGATGGAGAAAGGTCAGCCTTGAATCAGCCTTTCTTGGAGCAACACGTAGGATTTTCCATCAACCGGCGGGAGGCTGGAGCCTGCGGGTGTGAGTGAGCCGCGCGCTGGGGAGAGGCGCCCCCAGGCATCTGAGAGATGAAGTGGTGTAGGAAGGCGCTTGTCTAGGGATGGGCCCTGAGAAGTGCTTAGTCATGTTTTCTCAAAGCACAGAAATGCCCGGCACATTCCTCTGGTATCCGGTGTTCTCTATCGCAGATGCACGCCCCAGGGAAAGAGCAGTGCTGATGGGGCGGGCGGCCCTGCGCGGCCCAGCCAGCTCCTCCAGCCTCATCCCCGCTCAGCACCTCCACTCGGCACCGGCGACGGGCCGGGTGTGCCGGGTAATTCCTTTTGATAAATGCTGGTGACAGCACCCTGGCGGATTTACCGCCCACACCTCCCCAAATCCGAGGTCTTGCTCTTACAAATACAGAAATGGGCGCTGGTTGTGAAAAGCTTGTTGGTTTTCTGGGTCTTGCCAGAATCCCCCAGCACAGTCTCCAGAGAGGGGGGAGCTGCTGCTATGTGGTGTGGCCCACCACCCCGGAAGCCGGCCCTGCCTCCATCCTCAGCGCTGGGCCACCTCCCCCGGTGGGATGCAGCCCCCTCAGTGAGACCCTGCCTGCTTTCGCTCTGCTGGGAGGATTACAGCCAGCGTGGCCTCACTCCCGCGCCCCTGCCCCTGTGGCAGCTGCCTGTGTGAGTCTGAGAAGCCGGGCTCGTCTGTGGCTCCGCGCTCCAAGCCTCCGGACCTGGTTCTCCCGGAAGATCAAGAAAAGCTGGGAGGTGTTGGAGCAAGGAAGGAGGGGAAGCAGGATGCAGCTGGGTTTGCAGCACACCTGCGAAAAATACACCCTCAGGCACCCCCGCCCCACGAGAAGCCGCTCGGGAATAACAAGCATCTGTGAGTTCCACCAACAGGGGTCGCCCTTGGACGCCGGGCCTGAAGCTGGGTCAGCAGAGGGCGTTCCCAGGCCTGGGCCCTGGGCCTGATTTCTGCCTGATCCAGCACGGCTGGTTCCTGTCTTCCCGGCTGCCCAGCCAGGGACAGGCGAGTCCTGGTTTCTTCTGGTGGGTGCAGATGTGTGTTGGGAGCTGGGACGGAAGTCCTAGGGAACTGGTCACAGCCCAAGAGCCCTGAAAGTGGATCTTCTCATCTTCCTCTTCAAATTCATCATCACTGGAGAGAAAGAACTCTTCTTTCCTTCCTTCTTTTATACCTCAAATATACGTAAACTGCGTGTATGATGTTTTCACATTATTAATTTCTTTTTCCTAATTGCAAAAATCATACATGTTCCCTATAAAAATAAAAACCTTGAATATTTAGAAAATGAACAGAGGAGAAAGGAAACCACCTAACATTAAACATGAAGTATGTACATTACAAAATGCTTGAAAAATATAGAAAAGCACAAAAAATCACTTCTACTCAAAGATCGTTTCTGTCCATTCTGGTATACAGCCACGCATTTTCCATATGCAAGTCACATAGACGGATGCACGAATACATAAATGCTACGTAAGTATCCCACAAACGGTTCAACAGTTAGCTCAGACCGCACGTTCTGGGAGGGCGGGACTGTCTCTGGGTTCCTCCTCTCCCTGAAGCGGCTCCTGCAGTGTCTGACGTAGACTCAGTGTGTGCGAGGTGTTCACCTCATGAGTGAGTGGCCACCCGAATGAGCACGTCTTACAAAAATAACACACCGGCAATGGAAAAGGAGACCCCTCGTGGTTTGTAAACACTTGAAAAGACACTCGACTTTGCACGTCAACGAAGAGACGCCAACGAATGCTACACTGAAATACCTACCAGACTGGCAAAAACCCCAAAGTTTGCTAGCACCTTTGGTGGGTATCGACACCTTTGCTGGGGACAGTGAGGGTGGGGAACAGGTCCCAGATCCTTGATGACAGCTTACATTGGTACAACCTGTGAGGGCAGTGTGACAAGATTTACGAAAATGTGCAAAATGTTTGACCTGGCAATTCCACGCCAGGAACTCATCTTACAAAGATGATTAGCAGGTTACACACAGTGTAGCCCTACTTGTAATAGTAAAAAACAAAAGGAACCCCACAAAAGCCAGGAAACAGCCTAAGGTCCGAGAGGCAGAGCTGATTAGGTTGTGCGTGCTCACGCTGGAGCGCTGTGCAGCTGTGTAGACAGGAGCAGGAAGAGGGGCAGCGTGTGTGAGACACCGCCACTGTGCAAAGCGGGAGGAAAACACTGTGTGTTATAAAAGGAGATCTGCATTTGATTATGGATGCATAAAAATTACCTAGAATGATACACAAGAAGCTAATGATACGATTTCTTGCTTGGTATTGCTGACAGTTTTGGTGGAGGGCTGGGTAGGCAGGTGGAAGACAGGGGTAGGAGGTCAACTTTTCCTTATGTACTTTTTGCTTTTAAACCAACTGCATTTATAACCTAGTCAAAAATTTAAAGCTGGGTGTGGGTGCGTGCACCTGTAGTCCCAGCGACTTGGGAAGCTGAGGCAGGAGGATCTCTTGACCCCAGAAGTTTGGGGCTGTAGTGAGCTATGATCACCCCTTGAGTAGTCACTGCACTCCAGCCAGGGCAACATAGCCAGACCCAAACACTAAAAAAAAAAAAAATTAAATAATATTAAATGCCAGAAATTATATAAATAAAAATAAGCCTGTTTTTTCACTTAATAATGTGTCATAAACATTTCCCCAAGTCTTAAATCTCTTTCAGCATTATTTTAAAGTGTTGTGGCATTTCCTAATATGGACATAATTTATATAATGGATCCCTGTCACTGGTTTCAGCGTTCTGGACACTCCCATGTGTGCATTTCTGGAAAATGTGGGCAGTTCTCAAAGGACAGCTCCTCATCTCTTTAGCACGGCAAACATGAAGCCACCCTTTAAGACTCAACTCAAACGTCACCGTTGCTGGGGAGCTTTTCTGATCTCGCCTACCCTGTGTTCTCATGGAAGCTGGTACAGAGTTCTATTGTGGAATCCCAGCTGTGCGTGTGCGCGCATGTGTGTGTATGTGTGTGTGTGTGCACATGCACGTGTGTGCCTTCCTCCACCTCCCCACCTTCAGCTGCGCCCTACCCATCGCTCTGTCCCTGGACTAACACAGTGAATGTCTGGGTAGATGCTTGGTAGACATACAAATAGACAACCTTTTTCCACTATGATTCATACAATACTTCCAAGGAGGCACTTCTGGCATGAAAAATAAAATACAGTTGACCTTTAAACAATGTGAGGATTGGGGGACAACCCCCGGCACAGTCAAAACCCCAAGTATAACTTTTGACGCCCCCTAAAACTTAACTACTACCAGCCTATTGTTGACTGGAAGCCTTGGTGATAACATGAACAGTTGATTGACGAGGATTTCATATGTTGTAAGTATTACATAGTACTGTAAGTATTATATACTGCATTCGCACGATAAAGTAAGCTAGAGGAAGGAAAACATTATTAAGAACATCATAAGAAAGAGACAATACATTCACAGGGCTGCATTTTCCCATGCTGCAAGTTTACGTCTCTGCTTGCAGGACGAAGCCTGTGTCTGAAACGGTGGCAGCCTCGGCTGCAAACCACAGTCTACGGGACCCCTCAACAATTCGACTTTCTCCTGTGGCGTCGTGACCTTTCTCTGCGTCTCGGAAGCATGTCCAGCATCACCAGTGGCACGTCGTATGGGTCCCGTGTTGTGATTCGAGGTTTGGGCGGTGGCACTGAACACGGCGGAACATACAAGAACCTGATATATTTGTTACTGGGCTGTGCAGTTTACTGGACAGACAAGCTGTCCCCCAGAGACGAGCGTCACGGCACCGCGAGCAGACGCTACAACGCTGGAGCTCGCCACGGTCGCAGCGAGACGCGGCTGGGAAATCGCTGCAGGGGTCCGGCGTGTGCTGCCGTGAATTTTACGCGGCTGTGACTTAATACCGCATCTTCGCGTTTGTTTGCATTTCTCTCAGCTTCAAACGGTACCACGTATGGTCAGTAAGTGTGTGGGTAAGTTTCGATAAACTTTGACTTTTTATAATAGATTTGGGTATTTTTATGGTAGTGAATGATAAAATAGATCAGTATCTCTATATATTTTGTGCATTCATGACATACCTTTTTCTTAATTTTTTTGATATTTCTAGGCTAAGAGGTTTGTCTTCAAGTTTTTTCAAATTGTCACAAATCCCCAAAAAAATTTCCGATATATTTATTGAAAAACTGTATATAAGTGGACCTATGCAATTCAAACCTGCGTTGTTCGAGGGTCAACTGTAGAGGTGAAATGCCGTTTAGCTACTCCGTGTCATTCACAGACAACCAAGAAGTGGGTTTGCTAGTATCCTTAGCCAGAACACATAGACTTCACAGTTTCAGTGATAACATGAGCGTAATGGTTACTTTTTATAACGCCAGGAAACCTTTGCCTCCTCTTCAAAAGAGAGACGCACCAGCGTGGGAGTGGGCTGTGTTTAAACTATCACTAGACCAGTCTCTGCTCTCAGGCAGTTCCTTTCCCCTGTGCCAGGGTTAATTTAGGTGCCAGCTTGCCCAGCTTAAGCAACCCCTGGAGAGCCAGTAAAGCGTCACTGCTGGGTGGGTCCCTGAGGGTGTTTCCAGAGAAGACTGGCATATGTGTCCGTAGACTGAGCGGGGAAGAGTCACCCTCAGTGCAGACGGCACCATCCAATTGGCTGGGGACTCCAGGACTTACACCAGCGGACCCCAGTTCTCAGGCCGTCAGCCCCGGCCCAAGAGTTACACCATCGGCTTCCCTGGTTCCGAGGCCTCCAGACTTGGTCTGAGCCAACCACCGACACCCCAGGGTCTCCAGCTTGCAGACGGCCTGTCGTGGGACTTCTCGGCCACCGTGGTCATGTGATCCAGTTCCCCTAATGCATCCCCTCTCGTGTGTCTAGGCACAGTCATGCACCACCTGATGACGGAAATGCGCCCTGCGAATGCACTGGGAGGCGATGCTGTCCTTGTGTGACATCACAGGCGGACTTGCCCAGGCCTGAATGGACGCCTTCTACACACCTAGGCTGCACGGTAGAGCTCAGTGTTCCCAGACTACAGACCTGCGCAGTATGTTACTGCCCTTCCTGCCGTAAGCAACAGTAACACAAGGCTAAGTATTTGTGTATCTAAGCATAGAAAGGGTACAGCAAAAATACAGCATTATAATCTTCTGGGACCAGCATCGAGGTCCGCTGTAGACTAAAATGTTGTTATGCGATGCATGTCTGTGCACACGTGCACACGCACACACACACACGTGCACATGCATGCACGCGTGCACACGCGCGCGCACACACACACACACGCACTATTGGCTCTGTCTCTCTGGAGAACCCTGACTCCTACGCTCCGGGTTGCCTAGAATGAGTCAAACATATACAAATGAAGCAGGGGTGGAACTAACTCAGAAGGTATAGACGATGGCCCGTGGATTACAGGGCCGCTGCCACCTCGGTTTGTCCATGTGTGTGTATGTGTCACCACGACATAACCGCCACGTCTGCTCAGCGCCGCCTCGCGTCTGGCCCACCACCTGCGTTTGCAGCGCCCGCCGCCCTCGTGAGCGTCAGAGTGGCGACGTCTGGACTGAACCCCGCGTTCTGCGTGGGGTGCTGGAGGAAGAGGCCACGCTCTGTTCCCGGAGCTGAGCAAGGGGAACCCCACACTGCAGGTCTGCGAGAGCTGGGGGGACGTACGGGGTCCGAGTTGGCAGGCTCTTCACAGTGGGGGTTTGGGGACGGAAAGGCCGTTAGGAAGCGCGGGCACTGACGGGAGGCAGCTGCCGCTGAGGGACTGGGGCGGCTTTAAAGCCAGTTCTCAGAGCAGGCGACGGTCACTGAAATAGCCGGGACAGGGAGTTAGACACCACGTGTTCTCACACACGTGGTGCTCTCTAGAACAGGGGACACTAGAGACGGTGAAGGGTGGGGCCGGGGACAGGGAGAGATTGTTAAAGATACAAAATCACAGGGGGCGGAAGGAATCAGCCCTGTGTTCTACAGCCATGCAGGATGTGCACAGTTAATCAGAATGTGTTACATAGTTTCAAATAGCTGCAAGGAGGATAGTGAACGTTCTCAGCACAGAGAAATGGCAAATGTTCGAGATGACGGATATGTTAACTACCCTGACCACTATTCTTTGTACGCATCAAAGCATCACCGTGCACCCCATGAATTTGTACAATATTACATGTCATTTTAGGAGGAGGGAGCCATTAGAGGATTCTAAGTAGGTTTGTAACATGATCTGTTTTGAATTTTTAAAAAATCATTTTGGTTGCTGTGTGGAGAATAGATTATAAGGGGGAAAAACTGGAAGCAGGGACTTGGGAGGCTGAGGCAGGAGGATTGCTTGAGGCCAGGAGTCTGAGACCAACCTGGGCAACATAGTGAGACCCCATTCTAAAAATTAAAAAAACTTTTTTAAAAAAGTGAAAGCAGGGTCTGGCAGTTCCTCACTAAGTTAAACATAGCGTCGCCATGTGTCCCTGCACTTCCACTCCTAGGTATATACCCAGAAGAACTGAAGACAGGTGTTCAGCCAAAAACTGTACATGGATGTTCACAGCAGCATTATTCCCGTAGCCAAAAGGAGGAAGCACACAAATGTCGGCCAACACAAATGGGCAAACAAAATGTGGTGCGTCCATGCGGTGGGATATTGTTTAGCCACAAAAATAGTGAAATTCTGACACATGCTCCAGCAGGGACAAACCTGGACAACATTGTGTGCGTGAAAGAAGCCGAACACAAGCCTCCTTTTGTGCAATTGTAGGATCCCACTCATATGGAATGATA
>CAUYSK010081231.1:0-42035 GCA_963575035.1 Avahi laniger
CATGCCTGTAGTCCCAGCTACTTGGGAGGCTGAGGCAGTAGGATCGCTTGAGCCCAGGAGTTTGAGGTTGCTGTGAGCTAGGCTGACGCCACGGCACTCGCCCCAGGCAATAAAGTGAGACTCTGTATCAAAAAAAAAAAAAAAATGCCTTTTTGAAATCATCTGGGCCAGGAGTGGGGAACCTGCGGCCTTGTTGCCACATGTGGCCTTCTGGATACTTGAGTACGGCCTTTTGACTGAATCCAAATTTTACAGAACAAATCCTGTTAAACCCTAACCCTGACCACTAGGCTAACCCCCTTTCTCATAGATGGAGAAGCCGAGTGGTTTGCACAAGGTTCCCAGAAACTGAGTCTCTTCAGTCCTATCTAAAGACAGACACCCAGGAGCCTGACTTAGGTCAGAGAGGATCTATTACTCCTCCATTTCTTCCTTTTTCTCTTAAATAGAATATCTTTTTCAGTGAAGTGGTTTCTGCTAGGTGTTTAATTGATGCATTTAATACTGAAGTGTGAATGACAATTAGGCCCAACCTGTCCCAGAGGCAATTTGTGCCTCAACAGGCTGGTTTCTTGCCCTGAACAGAACCTTGGGTTGGTGAATGCACTGCGAAGCTGAGGGAGAGTATGGCTCTGCAGGTGCTATTTACCTGATGGTGATGATAATGATGAAGATGATGGTCACAGTAGCAGCCGTAGCCAACTTCTTTTCCTTCCCATTAAGTCACCAAGGAATAAAAATTATATTAATCACAGCACAAGACATATCCAGTATCTTACTTGACTTTTACAGCTATCCTTTAATACTGGTAGGGGAGGCATTAATATTCTCATGGTGTCCAGTGTCAATGGGATCTCTGCCAACTTCTTTTTCCTTAAGTTACTCTCTGTCTGAGATGTTCAGGATTATATTCAACCTTGTCCACTCTTGCAGAAATGAATAGTGATGACCAAAGCTAAGATAAGAAAAACGATGTCAGGATTTCCACATTTCTTTCCTTCTTCCCATAGAATGGTACTCTATTAGTCAGGGATCTCCCGAGAAACATAACCAAGAGGAGGTAGATATCTCAGTCTCTCTCTCTCTCTCTCTATATATATATATATGTATGTATGTGTGTGTGTGTGTGTGTGCGCATACATACATATATATATAAAACACTTATATATAAAATATGTATTTACCAAATTATTAGATTTAAGTGTCTTAGATTTATATTCATATATTTTTATATAAAATAAATGTTTATTTATCACAATACTAGATTTAAGTGTACAGTTGTCAACAAAAAAAATCACAAGACATGCAAAGAACCAGTAAAGTATCACCTGTTGAAAGGAAAAAAAATAAACCAACAGAACCTGTCCCTGAATAAGACTGTACAGCAGATCTGATCTAATGGACAAAAGACTTTAGAACAACTGTCTTAAAGATGCCCAAAGAACTAAAGGAAGATGTGGAGCAAGTCAAGAAGAAAACATATGAACAAAATAGAAATATCGATAAAGAAATAGAAAACTTAAAAAGAAACCAAAAAGGAAGTTCTGGACTGAAAAATACAATGAAAATGAAAAATTCACTGGAGGGATTCAAAGGCAGATTTGACCAGACAGAGGAAAGAATCAGTGAATCTGTAGATAGGATAATGTAAACATTTTAATCTGAGGAACAAAAGAGAAAAGGCTGAGGAAAAGTGAACAGTTAAGGGATTTGTGGGACACTGAAGTGGACTAACATACGCATTTTGAGAGTCTTAGAAGGAGAAGAGAAACAAAAGCAGAGAGAATATTTGAAGAAATGATGGCTGAAAATTTGATGAAAAATGTGAATATAGACACCCAAGAAGCTCAATGAACTCAAAATAGGATGGACTCAAAGAGACCCACATTGAGACACATTATAATCAAACTGTAGAAAGCTGAGACAGAGTCTCGAAAACAGCAGGAGAGAATGACTCATCCTATACAGGGGATCCTCAACAAGGTTGTCAGCAAATATCCTATCAGAAACTCTGGAGGCTGGAAGGCGATGGGCTGATGTATTCAAAAAGCTAAAAGAAACCAACAGTCAATCAAGAATCCTGTATCCAGACCAGGCGTGGTGGCTCCCGCTTGTAATCCTAGCACTCTGGAAGGCTGAGGCAGGTGGATCGTTTGAGCTCAGGAGTTCGAGACCAGCCTGAGCAAGAGCGAGACCCCCGTCTCTACTAAAAATAGAAAGAAATTAGCTGGACAACTAAAAATATATAGAAAAATTAGCCAGGCATGGTGGCGCATGCCTGTAGTCCCAGCTACTTGGGAGGCTGAGGCAGAAGGATTGCTTGAGCCCAGGAGTTGGAGGTTGCTGTGAGCTAGGGTGACGCCATGGCACTCTAGCCCGGGCAACAAAGTGAGAGTCCATATCAAAAAAAAAAAAAAAAAAAATCCCATATCTGGCAAAACTGTCCTTCAAAAGTGATAGAGAAATTAAGACATTGCCAGATAAAAGCTGAAGGAGTTATTACCACTAGACCTGCCCTGTAAGAATTGCCGAAGGGAGTCCTGCATGTTGAAATGAAAGGACACTAGACAGTATCTCAAAGCCATATGATCTTAGTAAAGGTAAATGCATGGGCAGTTATAAAATCTTGTATTTGTTTAATGGTGTATAACTCCACTTTTTGTTTTCTACATGATTTAAAAGACTAATTTTTTTTAGAAAACCAATCATTAGTCTAAAAGCTAGTATTGTATCTTTGATTTGTAACTTTACATTTTGTTTTCTACATAATTTAAGAGATTAGTGCACTAAAAATTATTTTGTGTTTTTGGACACACAATATATAAAGATAAATTTTGTCCCAACTGTGACATCAACAATTGAAAGAGGTGGGGATGAAGCTGTTAAAGGAGCAGAGTTTTTATATACTATTGATGTTAAGCTGGTATAAATTCAAATTAGTGTTAAAACTTCAGGATGTTAGAAAAGGTACAAAAAAGCTATGAGGCATATAGAAAACAAAGGCATATAAAAAACAAAATGACAGTAATTACTTTCAATGTAAATAGATTAAATTCTCCAATTGAAAAACAGATGGCAGAATGGATTTAAAAAACCAACCTATGATCCAACTATATGCAATCTACAAGAGACTCACTTTAGATCCAAAGACGCAGGTTGAAGTGAAAGAATGGAAAAGGTTATTCCATGCATATAGCACTGTCTGATCTAGAAATTTCTCTTCTGGGTATATATTCAAAAGAATTGAAAGCAAGGTCTTGAAGAGATATTTGTACACCCGTGTTCATAACAGCATTGTTCACAATAACTGTAATTGTGGAATCAACTCGAGTGTTTGATAGATGAATGAAATGTGGTCTATACATACAGTAGAATATTATTCAGCCTTAAAAAGTGAGGAAATTCAGACACATATTGCAACATGAATGAATCTTGAGGACATTATACTAAGTGAAATAAGCCGGTTGCAAAAAAACATATACTGTATGATCCTTCTTATATGGGTACTTAGAGTAGTCAAAATCATAGAGACAGAAAGTAGAATGGTGGTTGCCAGGAACCGGGAGGAAGGAGAATGGGGACTTATTTTTTAACGGTCACAGAGTTTCAGTTTGAAGAGAGTTATGGAGATCCGTGGTGTTGACGGTTGTGCAATGTGAATATGCTTAATACCATTTAAAAATGGTTAAGATGGTAAATTTTGTTATTTTTTACCACAATAAAAAAAATTGGGGAAAAAAATCTATGAAATGTGTGTATCTGTTATTTTAGGAACTGCCATATGCTTTTTTGTTTATATTAGCATATATTATGCCTCTTTATAGCTGCTACTTAATAAATATTTTTGGAAGTCTGGATTAATTGGATAAATAGATGTCTTAGTTTTTTAGGAGAAATCTTTTTACATTACAAAATATATAGACAATGTCTGTATAGTTAATGTTTCCTTGGGCCCATGCCTATAGAGAGAGCTCTCATTGAGAGGCTAGGAGAGGGTTTCCCATGGAAATCCTAAACACTGTATGTCGGTTTTACTGGATGACCTGTGTTGGGAAGTCACGACATACAGCAGAGTGGATATTCTGTGTCTGTGTTTATGTTTTACTTACATATATAAAGACTCTAAAGAAGGATCAGGTAAACAAGACCACTTCTGTGAATGTATGAGTATAACCTGCTTTTTTCCTTCTCTCCTCTGTTACACTTTAGGACCCAAAGTGATCCAGACTTCTGCCGCTAATTTTTCACTAAATAATAGCAAAAAGGTAAGACTGGGTCCAAGTGGCAGCTGGAGGGCATTTCTCCAGGTCACTGAGAAACGGTCCTGCTTGGGCGGTCTTTGACATGGACTGCCCTCGCCCTGCAGTTGCTTCTCAGGGAACACACACTTCTTATTCCACTGTTAGCTGCTGGCCTCTGGGTTCTTGTTTGCTAAAATTACATTTTTTGCTGTAGTGAACACCTCAGTCCTTAGCGAGGATGGTGGTGTTAGCTCTCAGGGAGCAGCAAGCAGTTCATTCCCAAAGGGTGGTTAACTCATCCCGATTCCTCGCATCTTATAAGTCCTATTAGATTATGAGTTTTAACAATGATCACTTGGGTATCTAACTTTTTCTTACTATATTTGCCCAAGTTAAGATTTGGTCTGTGTCAGGTTTCTAACAGTAATAGTTCTTCCTAATGATTATTTGGTATTCCTTGCATGAACTCAGTTGAAATGAAAAATCCTCCTCCTTTTTTTCTTTAATGTGCTTTGACTCTTTACTTTCTTTAAAGGAAAACAGAGGTTCTTTCAATTGGAGAATTTTGTTTTCTTGGATAAATATTAACTTGTGAGAGCCCAAACAATTAAACCTTTTTATTTTTCTGTGTGTCAGACACATAATATCTTTATCTATAAACTGAACACAGTTGTCCTGCATCGTCATGTCACCGGAATATGTATAGTTTACATCTGATTAGATGACCCTTCCCCCCCCAAATTCCTCTTCCTGTCTCTTCTCCCACTTCCCTGCTAGGTTTCTACCCTTACTATTTCTCAAAAAGGCAAGAGAAACATATCCTAAAATTTACACCCTTTGATTCTTCTTTTTGCTATCACTAGTTTGAAAGGGCGCTCTGTTTAGCTTGTCTTCACATTTTCTGTTCATTCCTTTATTTTCTATAACTCTTGGGCTAATGATCTGATTTGAAGAGGTGCCACCATGGAGTTTCTTGTTGGTGGTTGGTCTTTTAAAATTTCTGTGGTCTTTTAAAATTTCTGTGAGACTCTTTTTAAACACTGAAAATAGCAGCTGTTCCACCAAACTGGCTTGCTTCCAAGAGACCATCTTCACTTCGGAAAGACAGTAAATTATCATCTGGTGGATTTTATTGCCCTGATGGCTTTTAGGCAAATCTTCAGTCTTAGGAAGTTTCGCTGAGACCCTGACAAAAACATTAACACCAACATCACATCTGTAATCTTGGCACTTTGGAAGGTCGAGGTGGGAGGGTTGCTTGAGGCCAGGAATTCAAGGCCAGCCTGGGCAACATAGCGAGACACTGTTTCTACAAAAAAAATTTTAAAAATTAGCTGGGTGTAGTGGCACAAGCCTGTAGTCCTAGCTACTCTGGAGGCCGAGGCAGGAGGATCACTTGAGCATAGACGTTCGAGGTTACAGTGAGCTATGATCATGCCACTGTACTCCAAAGCGAGACCTCCATCTCTTAAAAAAAAAATACACAGCACATGTGCAAAGATGATGTATTCAAATAATGCTTTTCTTTGGAACCATGGGTGGACTCTTTAAACAACGACTCTGTATCCTACTGTTATTAGCCACCAATATTATGTTTTTAAGGACACACTGCAAAAGAATCATTGGCAACATGGTCCCTTCTAATTTTTCCCTCCAGGGGCGTTAAGACTTTCATAAAGCTGAACGTAACAGACGTCAAATGGCAACATGTCTGACTTACTGACACTAAAGAATTACCGAGACACATTATCTTGTAAATGTGAAAGTATGTCTTTGGTGTCCCTTATGTATCTCATTATAGGTCTTATCATTCTGCTCTCTTTACTATTTCTCCAAGTGGCTTTTTCTTGGTATTTAAGTATATTGCCCCAAGGCTCCAGGTGGTAGAAACTGTCTGCTTAGAGGTTTTGACAAGAAACAGAAGTGAATTACAACTGAGAGTTAAATCTTTTCTTCTTCGGGAATGTAGGATTTCACTTCTGTTGTGGAAAGGAAAACCACAGACATTTCTGTTGCAGAGCTAATGCTCAAGCCTTTTTTGCTAAATGTAAATTTTGTATGTTAAGATGAGATATTTGGTAGACTCAATCGAAAGGTCACATGGATTACTTAACTTTTTTTTTCCCTTCAGCTAAAGCCAATTCAAATACTTTCAAATCCACTGAATACGTATAATCAGCAACTATGGCTGACGTGCGTTGTTGAGTTGGATCAATCAAAAGGTACGGAGCCCGAAATTTTGAGTGATTTTTTCTTTGAACAAAGCATCATGATTTAGAGGTTGAAAGGACTTTAAAATATTTGGACAAGTGCTCAATTATAGATGTATAAGGATATTCATCATTATTTATAATAGCAACACATTGGAAACCTCTTAAATGTCTTCCAGTGGGAGAGAAAGCAAGTTGTGATACATATTCTGTGGAGTAATGCCAGCCTAGCCTCCGGGCTGTACAGTGTGGGTGCTGTAGCTTCCAGCCTTTTTCAGTGGGGATCTGGGACAGAATTAGGTCCTGGTGCCCTGAGGTGATGGTCCTGGCCCCCAGCCATGCTTGGCAGTGTCCGGAGACGATTTTGTCACAACTAGGGAGGAGGGAGTGCTGTTGGCATCTAATGGGTAGAGGCCAGGGATGCCACTAGACATCCTGCAGTGCCCCGGACAGACCTCTACAACTAGGAATTATCTGGCCCGTAATGTCATTGGTGCCCAGCTCAGAAACCTACCCTAGGCATCCATTGTTTATCATGTTTATAATGCTTGTTTATAATGAATTAGTTTCTGTTCATCTAAAGGGGCACCAGTTTTATACCTTCCTAAGGAGAATTGAGAAGGTGGTCACCCAAATTAGTTTCTGGATTCTGTGCTTCAGATGAGGCACCCTGGTTGAGAAAGAATTTGAAAAGATAACCATGATCACGGTAAATAAAGTGAAAAAAAATGCATATTACAAAAAAACTTATACTCTTTTGGTAATATTTTAAAAAGCAAAAATAAATTTTGTATCACTGTGTATTTGTATGTCTAGAACATGATATACAAGGACAGACAAAAATGTGAATCATGATTATCTCTAGGTGGTGAGATTTATAAGTGTTTAATGCCATCTTTATATTTTTTATTCATTTTTTTATAATGATAATGTAATTAGAAAAATATATAGTCAGAACAATAAAGAATCTATTTCTATTTTAATGTAAAGTTAAATTAAAAATTTATATGGGAAATCAAAAATATAATTTCATTAGCCATGAAAGGTTTACCCTTTTGCGAAATGATACTGACAGATCTGAAGTGTGGGTTTTGACATAGGCACCTGAGCACTGGATTGAGGGTAGAAGCTAACGGTAAGGTTTCACTTTGCTGGGCAAATGTGAGATTTCCAAATATGTTGAAGCCAGTGTGGCCTGAGAACCTCATGGGCTTTCTGTGTGTTCCTGGTTCCAAGGCTGTTGCAGAGCCAGGCAGGCACCTGGCATGCTCTGACACTGAATTTTTTTCTTTTGTAGAAACTTCTATTCAGACAAGCTTTCCCATGACTGTTAAAGTTGATGGTGTAGCTCAAGATGGAACCACAAAGTACATTCATAACAAAGTTCACAATCGGACGAGGACCCTCACATGTGCAGGGGTGAGTGTGTTTGCTCCATGATCAGTCATCAGGCTACACACAATGTTATGGACCTGCTTCTCCAAGGTAGAAGGTAGAGCCCAGTAAGAGGCTTTGAAAAATTGTTCTTAAGTAAAAAGGATGGAGTCATACCAAAGATGGTGTGAAAAATTTAATTTTATACATTCATATGCTTAAAAATTCTTATAAACTTACATGTGCACACATAAACATGCACACAAATAGCACCATACACACTGAGCATCTTTGATACCTGTTTTTACTGTTTTTGTAACTTACTGCCTGGTGTGTCCACAGAGGAACGTTTATGGGCCACCCATCTCATGTGAAGGTCGGCCATTGTTCCATGATCACTCTTGATTACTAGGGCCTTGGGCTGTTCTCAGCTGAATGTTGAATGCCCCGATCCATCTGTTGGGGGAAGAGACCCACTTATAGAGTAGGATCAGTAGCCTACTTTTCTAAGCATCTACTTCAGGATGTAGTGTGTGGGATCAGAAACATGAAGGTCCAGAGTGGGAATGAGCCCTTACTCTGGATCTTACTGGCACTGTACCCTGTTCAGGATCCAAAGAATCAGAATCAGCTTCCTGCTTTAGCAGGGAGTCCACATGAGGACTCAGCAGGTTATTGGCAACACGGAGAACTTGGAGAACATCAGAAAAAGGGCAGTGCATTTGCCTATAGGATTAGAGAAGTAATGTCAGAAGCCGGGTAGTGAGTAGTTTCTCTGCTAGGCACGCCAAGTACTTTTCTCACATTGTCTCCTTAAATCCCCCTGGCAGGCCACTCAGGAGAAACTAGTATTAGAGCCTCATTTTATACAAAAAGAAACTGAGGCTTAGAGGGGTCAGAACCATTGCCCAGAGCAACCCAGAAAGCAAGTGGAGAGGCCAGAATTTAAGTACATGAGCTCTTATCCTGAAGCTGTGGCCTTAACCACTGTGCATGCTGCCCAGTTCCTAACAGTGCAAATTCGAGTGCTGGCAAGAAAGAATTCAGGCTGGGGAAGATTCCTACGCGGTGGCTGGCCACTCTCTGTGGTCCCTGTCTGTTGCAGCTAAGGGAGGAGGCTGAAGTGGGTCAGAGCCAGCCGGAGGGGACTGGGTTGCTGGGGAGGCGTGCAGAGCCCTCACAGCACCGATTCCTCTTCCTCAGCAGCCTCGGCCGCTGGGCCCATCCTGCGTGAGGTGGGGTCTAGGGAAGGCATCAGAAGTGACTGGCCTGTCACCCTGCTGCCATCTCTTAGCTGTGAGAGCAGGGCTAAGCCAGCTTCTGAAGTATGTTTCCGTGTTTCCTTATCTGTAAGGTGGGAATTAAGCCTTCCCCGCCTGGCTCCGCACACTGGTGAGGCTCGAGGTGAGTGACGTGTGCGAGAGCGTGCAGTGTGTTCCAGCGTGAGGCACACGCACGTCCTCCACCGTGCCTGTGTGCAGGAGGGGCTCTATCCATTCTACTGAGCAACAGGAAGGACGATAGGCGTGAGGGTCAAAAGGGACCATTGTCCAAGCAGCCACTGACCTCCCTTCCCCACAGGGTGGCCTCTCACCTCCACCCACCCGGCCTTTTTGCTCCTCAGACCGAGCCCTGGGTGGACAGCTGGTTTGTGCCTGCCTATCCTAAAGCTAGTGGACTCATCTTCCTTGTTTGCCTGCACTGAGGTGTTTCCCAGTGCACTGGACATTCAGTTTTAAAAATGGGACGAGCTGGTCGCACTACCTAAAGCCATTGCTTCAAGTACGGCCAGGCTGCCGAGGGCGGCTCATCTGCTCGCTTGCTGCTTAGATGTGCTTGCCATGCTTCGCACCTTGAAAATGGTCCTTCAGTGTATCTCCGTGGTTCCTACCTCTCCTGTTGGTGTCCCCAGCTCAGTTTACACTGTGTCATCCTTTGGGAATGTCTCACTTCTGTTCCCTGTCCACTCAGATCTCTCCCTAACCTTGCAAGGAGCATTGTCCTGGTTTGAAAAAACATGGAATTTTTACATTACAGAGATATTTACCACCCTCTTACATTACCTTTTTTTTTTTTTTTTTTATGTAAAGAAAAAACCTTGTCTGTCTTAGGTAGCAAGGTTGTATACACCTTGCAGGTGAGCTAGGTGCATTGTAATCAGCAGAACTGTGGCTTGAACTTGGGACCGTCAAATCCTCTGGTGCTTTCACTGTAGTTTTTTTAAACTTAACAATACATACAGCTTGAGATATAACTCTTTTGTTAATTAAAACATCCCCTGAAAATTGAAACAAATTCTTAAACTTGTAAGAAGTGTTTCTCTATCCAACAAAAATGTATTAACTAACATTAAACCATCCATTCCTGATCATGCGCATCCTTAGCCACCCCTGTCTCTAGAGAGGAAAGGTGGCGTTAGTTTTGCTGAGAACGTGGCCCACATACTTGCGTGCCCAGAGGGTGGGGGGAAATTCAAATGAGGGAAGCCGGTCAGGTGGGAAGGAAACCATGGCTCTGATGGGATGAAACATCGCAGGTGACCTGTGCTTCCACGTGGGAGGGTGGGAGGTGGAGCGAGTGGCTGGCCAGAGGGCTCGTGTCCCCTCCTGGGGAAGTTCTTCTTGGCCAAGCGCTGGTGCAGGCTGGGGCAGCCAGCCAGCCAGGGTCTTGATTTGAGGTGGTGACCTTTGTGCCACCTCAGCCCATTGCACACACCTCCTCTCTGCTTCCTCTCCTGTCCCTTAGGTCAGCTCCCCCCGTGTTACCCAGCCCCCTCCCTGCCACTTGCCCTCTTGTCTTTTTAAGGCTTCTTTTGTAAAACCTGGATCTGTTTACTTACCCTGACCTCAGACATGCGAGGCTTGGGAACCTCTGACCCACGTTGGGCAATGCCCTGTTCAGAGCCATAGTGATAACAGTGCCACCCGGAAAGCCAGAGAACTGCCTGTTTGCCCTGGGCAGTGGCTGGACTGTCATGCAGCCGAGGGAGAGCGTGCATTCAGAGGGTGGAGCAACGACCCCAAGGGCAGGGCTGAGGCAGAGCTGGGGCAAGGTGGCCCTGCAGCTCTGCGGGTACCCCTGAGCGAGCTTCATCTGATGAAGCTCCCCCTTGCCACTCCGAGGGCACTAACTCAAGTAGAGGAGACCTGACGATTAATTCGGAAGGACAAAAGACAGCAGAGCAAGACCGGCGCGGTGGCTCACACCTGTAATCCTACCTCTCTGGGAGGCCGAGGCGGGCGGATTGTTTGAGCTCAGGAGTTCGAAACCAGCCTGAGCAAGAGCGAGACCCCATCTCTACTAAAATTAGAAAGAAATTAATTGGATAGCTAAAAATACAGAGAAAAAATTAGCTGGGCATGGTGGTGCATGCCTGTAGTCCCAGCTACTCAGGAGGCTGAGGCAGGAGGATCGCTTGAGCCCAGGAGTTTGAGGTTGCTGTGAGCTAGGCTGACGCCACGGCACTCACTCTAGCCCGGGCAAAAGAGTGAGACTCTGTCTCAAAAAAAAAAAAGACAGCAGAGCACACACACCATAAATCACACTCGCTGCTGTCCACGTAGCTTTTGCTTTGATGCTTGGTGGCAGGGAGGGGAGAAAGGAAAGTATGTAATCCACTGTGTATTGTTACGACAACTGCAAATATGTGCCAAGGATGACACACTAGGCGGAGGTGTTGAGGTGACATATCTTAGCTTAAGTTCCGCCATCCCACGCCTTAGTATTTATTTATGAAAAATGTCAGGTTTGTATTGTACTGTTAACTTCTTTATGCAGGTTACATATTATTTTCAATCATCCCAAATAAAAAGATTCTAATTGCTAAAAATCATATACTGTGTTTCCAAAAATAGCCATTTGGTTCTTTCTTTCTAGGAACTGTTTTTGGCTGGCATCTGTCTTTTTCTGGGCTTTTGGCGAGTTCCCTGGAGATGATGAGTTCTGCTCATCTGTTGTTGAAATGTGTTACTTCATGGGTCAGTTGGTGGGAGAGTGAGTCTTGCATGCTTTAAAGACACAGGTCTTCCTTGTGTGTTTGCAGAAATGTGCAGAAATTATTGTGGCTCACCTTGGCTACTTGAATTACACTCGGTACACAGTGATTGTGGGATTTGAACACCTGAAGCTACCTGAAGCTATCAAGGAAATGAACTTCACAGTAAGTATACCAGCTGACTGCACATGTTTCCCATGCCTCACTTTTTAGTTCCTGTTCTTTTGTTGAGTAATAGGAATATATCCCAGCGTCTAAATAATGTTTTTTTTGGACAGTGGAAAATACAAAGTTTAAAAATATTTTAAACCACAATTTCTTAAGAATATGGAACCAAGGGTAGCTTAAGGAAACAACACAGAAATTGGCAAAATCCTTAGATGTTCTGAGATTTAGAATAGAGAGTGCACAGCTGTGTTCCAGAAGGCAGTTAAGGGCCGTCAGGTAGCAGACCATCCCGCGAAGGCAGGACTTCCTTCTCCAGCCTTGTGAGTGGTCTTCAGACCTGCTGGGACCTCTAGGGAGGGGGCCCCTGCTGTAATTCTTAGATGATCCTTTCTCCTGTCAAGCTGAAATCTACCTCCTTGTCCCTTCCACTCATCAGGAGTCAGTATAACCAGCATAGTGACAGGGGTGAGGATTTTAGATTGGACAGATGAGCTGGGTTGAAATCCTGGCTCCATCATTTGCTGGTTTGACTTGGTTGAGTCTGAGTTTCCCTGTCTATAAAATAGCTACCTCAAAGAGTTGTGAATAGTAAATGAAGATACTAATAAATACCTTTACCTTTTTTTAAAAAAAAGCTTTATTACAATATAATTCACATACTATAAAATTTACGCTTTAAAGTGTGCAGTTCATTGGTTTTTAGTATATTCACAGAGTTGTGCACCCAGTCTAATTCCAGAGCACTGCCTAATTGAGAGCGTTTGCATCACACCTAAAAGAAACCTGTTAGCAGTCGTTTCCCATTTCCCTTCCCCACAGCCCCTGGCAGTCACTCATCTTCTGTCTGCCTCTGTGCATTTCCCTAGTCTGGACGGTTCACGTGAATGAAGCCATACGACATGTGGTCCTGCGGTGACTGGCTGCTGTCACTTAGCATGATGTTCTCAAGGTTCCTCCGGGTGGTTGTGGGTATTAGTACTTCATTCCTTTTTTTTTTTTCATAACCGCTGTAAAATTGGGTCTTTTGCATTTGCTGCTTCTGTGGCTGATTTCTAACAATTCTCAAACATTGTTCAGAGGCTAGATTTTGCTGTTGAATTTCTTCTTTGTTTTGGCTCCTTGCTCCAACCTCTCTAGATCTTTGGGATTTGAATCTGGATTCTGTTCTTTGTTGTGTGAATGATCTCCTAGAGCTCATTCCTGGGAAAATCTGAGGAGCATTTTGCTTGTGTCCTCAGGTTCATGGTGCAGAGGTGCTCTGCTTAGGCACACTTTGATCTAGCCCTGTGCTAACCATCTGTGCTGCAGCCTTTGCTGTTTCAGAGTCATTGTGATTCAGGAATGCAGAAAGGAGAGGCACGGTGTTTCTCAAACAAGGGACCTCTCCTTTCCATAATCTTCATCAGAATATGATCCCTTAAAAACTTTTGATCGTTCTTAGCATTGGCCCCAGGTTTTAGCTCATCTTGACACCACTGCATGGGTTTTGGCCATTCTTTTATTTGTCTTTGATTCTGGTTTTGTCCCTCCATCTTTTGTATTTATTCACATTTCCTCTTAGACTTATTCCTAAAGAATTTTCTGCGTATTTTAGATGAACTGGGTACATGGCATTCTGCCATTGCTAATGGAAGGCAAGTGACACGATGTTGCTGCAGGGCTCAAAAAGGGGATAGTTTCAAAAAGAGGTTACCATCGGAACCACCCACCTTGAATTATAGCACAGCCAGAGCTTCATTTTTGGTAGCACTTTTCACTATGCAGAAAGAAAACACCTAAAACCCTTGGGGTTTGTGAGGAGTGTCACCAGAGAGCTTTCCATGTTTAGTACATTCTATACCCCAGTACCCAGCACCGTGCCTGGTAGCTCTTAGGCTTGCAATTAACTATTCATTGGTTCAATCAAAGAACCACACTGTAGCACTTCACAGATTAAGAAATTCAGACAGCCAGCAGACTTCTGAGATTATGTTTATCCTTGCTATGAACCAAAGAATCGGAGAGTACAAGAAAGGAATGCTTTTTTTTAACCAATCAAACTTGCAAATATAAAACAACCAGAAAGATAACATTCAAGGTTGGGGAAATGCAAGGACACTGTTCTCATAACCATTGATGGGAGTGTCTTTTGATTTCTTGGGGGTAGTTTGGCAGTGTATAAAAGCCTGTACTTGCAAACTCTTTTTGACCTAGTAATGCTACTTCTAGGAATTTATTCTAAGGAAAAAGAAATGTACACAAAGATTTATGTTTAAACCTATTCCTCAGAGCAGGAAGTTGGGAGCAATCTGCATTTAGCAGTAATGTTCTGGCTAAATTACTAGGTTACTTCTTCTGTAGCCTCTAAAATAATAAGTTAATTACAAAATAGGGTAAATAGCACAAAGTACATATTGATTTTTAAAAAATACATGAAATAGAAGCATTTATATTATAAAAAACTAGAAGTCTGAAATGCTGTCTGTGGGTGGTAGGATCGTTTAGTTTCTTCTTTTCCTCTATTTCCTATAATGAATGTTTATTATTTTTATTACCAGAAAAGAAAATTATTTTAACAAAACAAACTCTTGAGACAATCAGTTTTTGAAAGGGGAAGTCTAAGACATATGCTAGCCATCCTCTCCTACCCAGAACCTCAGTTACTGACAAATTACACGTGCTTTTTCTTCTGGTCCGACTTGCAGTATCCTCAGAGGATCACAGTTTAACATCGTGTTGACAGCTTGTGTAGAGATACATTAAGAAATTAGAGAACCATATGCAAAACGTTTCTATATCTTTTATAAAATTGCTGTTGAAGACAGTATCCATTATGTTGTGAACTCTAATCTCAACTCCAAATAGAATTTTTTTTTAGACTTTAGTATTATTATTTTTAGTACAGTTTTAGGTTCATAGCAAAATTGAGAGGAAGGTACAGAAAATCCCATATGCTTCCTGCCCCACACCATGCACAGCCTCTCCCATGATCGACATCCCCACCGGAGTGGATAATTTGTTGCAGTTGATCAACCTATGTTGACACATCATTGTCACCAAAGTCCATAGTTTACATTAGGTTCACTCTTAGTATTGTACACTATGCGGGTTTTGATAAATGTATAATGACAGGTGTCCACCACTGCAGTATCATACAGAGTAGTTTCACTGCCCTGAAAATCGCTTGTGCTCCGCCCATTCATCCCTCCTTCCCCAAACCCCGGGCAACTGCCCGATCTTTTTACTGTCTCCATAGTTTGGCCTTCTCCAGAATGTTACATAGTTGGAATCATGCAGTATGTATACAGCCTTGTCAGATTGGCTTCTTTTACTTAGTAATATCCATTTTAGTTTTTTTCCACGTTGTTTTTTCCACATTATTTTTTCAAGGCTTGATTGCTCATTTCATTTTTTGGGTTGGGGGACAAGGTCTCACTCTGTTGCCCAGGATGGAGTGCAGTGGCCTACCGTAGCTCACTGCAACCTTGAACTTCTGTGCTCAAGCGACCCTCCCACCTCAGCCTCCCAGGGTGCTAGGATTACAGACATGAGGCATAGCACCTGGCTCATTTCTTTTTATCACAGAGTGATAATTCATTGTCTGGATGTGCCACAGTTTATCCACTGACCAATTGAAGGACATCTTGGTTGCTTCCAAGTTTTGGCAATTAGAAACAAAGCTGCTATAAACATCTATCTATCTGTAGGTCTTTGTGCGGACATAAGTTTTCAACTCCTTTGTATAAATAGTAAGGAACAAAAACAGAATTCCTTTTGATTATTTGTTATAACTCCTTTTATTAGAGAATGAAAGCTCTAGAACTCATCACATTTCTCTCTTGGTATCGGCTGTCAAATTTCAGAAAAAAGTTTTTTGCTGAATTGCAGTTATCCCTAATACCCTGATACAGATTTTTGGTATAATTATTTACATTTTTTTTTTACTCTTTTGCCTTTTAAAAAGCTTGAAAAATGATTTCGATCTAATCTGGCTTTTTATTAAAGCTACCTTCATTCCTTTTTGGAAGTTAATAAGCTATAACGAATAAGTAAATACTAAAGATATTTTAGTAATATTGCTACACACCCACCAGAATGGCTAAAATGAAAATGATAGAACATGCTGAAGCTGGCAATTATGTGGGTGATCAGAGCTCTCACACCCTGCAGGTGAAAGTGTACATTGGTACAACAGAAATACATACACATGTTGACCAAAAGACATGCATTTAAGTATTTATAGCAGCACAATTCTTAATAGCCCCAAACTGCAACACTACCCATGAGCAGTAGAATGAATACATAAATTGTGCTGTTTTCCTACAGTGGAGTACTATACAACAATGAGAATGAATGATTTCAGCCTTACGCAGCATACAGATGACTTCTGCAAGCGTAATGTTGAATGGAGTAAGCCAAATACAAAATAGTATATGGTATATGACTCCAATTATATAAATTACAAAAACAAGCAAAATTAATCTGTACTGTTCAGTCTTGGAGCCCCAGGCTGTGAATCTGAGGACAGGTCTCTATTCCAGGAATTCTGCTAGTGCTGCTCAGGTTGCTGTGATGCGTCCCCCACCCTGTGTGCTCCTGTGGCTGTCCACTCAGGGGACTCTGAGGATATGAGACAACATTGGTTCTCTGCTGAAGAGTTAGCTCCTGGAGGCGTTTTACTGATTGTATTTTTCTTGAAGTTTGCTTATTTCATGTCTGTACAGGATTTGACGTCATCCTTGCTTGCACGTAGTACAGGTAGGTGCTCAGCAATGCTGAGTGGACAGCTGAGTGAGCTGGACCACAAGCCCGGAGATTGTGAAGGGGAGGCATGAAGTGGCTGCTTGTTCCAAATGTAACTTCAGAGTGTCACAGGACGAGCCTAGTCTCTGAAAGGACAAAGATGGTCTTGTGACACCAAAGAGACCTTGACGCAATAGCTAGCTCATGGAGTGACAGTGCCTACGATTTCAAAGGGAATGTCTAAACCCTTAGTCTTTTCTAGAGATCTTACTCTTTAATTTTCTTTTACTTATTTTATTTTTTAATTTCAAAAATATATTTTGGGGTTTAAGAATAAACAAAAGCCCCAAACCTAATTCCATAGGATTGGGTTTATACAGTAGACCAGGAAACATCCATGGGACGGCCTCTCTCCTCACTGGGGCACTGGCCCGGTGCTTGGTGGAATCCCTGTGGACCTTTCTTCCTTCCAGCCTTGACTCGCTGGACCCAGTGTGACAGCAGGCAGTGTGTCTGTACTGGAGGGGCCCTGGCCCTATTCCCTGTGGTTCATGCATTCTTCTTGGGCTAACTCAAGGGAAGAGACAAAGTCCTTTCCATCCCTTGGCACAATCATATGCTGGATTGAGTTGTTAGGCTGGTTTGGCCTTGGAGCACACAGGTGACTCTGCTCAGCTGTGCTGGCACCCAGAGAGAAGGTGTACGTGGCAGTGTTCTCTTTGAATCTTGAAGGACGGAGGTGTAGAGCAGAAGGAAAACAAACCCACTCGAGGGTAACAAAGGCGTTGCGTGCCTCCTGGGTGTCAGAGCAGGCGTGGCTCTCGGGGTCCTGGGTCGAAAGCCGGAACAGAACATTATCTTTCTTCTCCTTCGTTCCTCACCTCTCTCCCCCTCCCTCCTATTAACTCATATTTTTCATCTAAAATGCATGTTTAGTTTTAGCTATATTTGAATAAAGGACTATTTTCTAGTGTCAATTTTTAACATGAATATCTGATCATTTTCATTGCTCTGACAGAATCTTAAGACAAAATCCTCCCTCAGGCCTGTGGTTACAGTCCATGGGTGAAAAAAACACAAAAAAACTTTTGTCAAAGTGTTAAACGTATTTCGTATGTTTTTCTGATGGCTGGGGACTGTGCTTATTAGCTTTTTATATGCATGATTTCATTTAAATGTTATGATAATTCTGTGAAGTAGGAATAGCATCCCCATTTTATGGAGGAGAAATCTGAGGTTTAGTGAGCTGGAAGTTAGGAATTGGAAAAGCTGGGATCTGAAGCTGAGTCTCTGACTTAAAGTTCATATGCCGGCTGGGTGTGATGGCTCATGCCTGTAATCGTAGTGCTCTGGGAGGCCAAGGTGGGAGGATCACTTCAGCTCAGGAGCTCAAGACCAGCCTGAGCAAGAGCAAGACCTCATCTCTACTAAAAATAGAAAAACTAGTGTGGCACGTGCCTGTAGTCCCAGCCACTCAGGAGCCTGAAGCTGGAGGACCGCTTGAGCCCAGGAGTTTGAGGCTGCAGTGAGCTGTGATGACACCGCTGCACTCATAGGGGACAGAGGGAGACTCTGTCTTAAAAAAAAAAAAAAAATCATATGCCCTTAGTCATTATCTCCGCTGTCCTATTAACATCAATTGTTAGCTGTTGATTTTCTGACAGCTTTATTGAGGTATAATTGACATACAGTGAAGTGCACATATTTTAAATATAAAATTCAACCCATTTTGACATATGTCAAACCTGGGAAACCAGCGCCGTGATCAGGATAGTTAAGTACCCTCCCCTTGCCACCTGTCTCCCCTAAACAGGCCCCTTCCTCCTGTCACGTCTCATCCCCAGGCAGCCTTTGGTCTGCCTTCATTCTAGACTCATTTGCATTTTTTAGAATTTTACATAAATGGAACAATACAGCATGTACTTGTTCGCTATGTTTGAGTTCTTTTACTCTGCATGATTATTTTGAGATTGATCAGTGATGTTGGATGTATCGTAGTTCATTCCTTTTTGTTGCTGAGAAATATCCCATGGTGTGGATGTTTATCCATCACCTGTTGATGGGCATTTGGACTGCTTCCAGTTTGGGGCTGTTAACAAAGAAAGCGGCTCTGCCCATGTGCCTAAGTCTGCGTGCGGACGTATGCTTTCATTTCTCGTGGGTGAATGCTGCAAGTGGAGTGGTTGGTCTCGTGGTTCAGACACTGACAAACCATTTTGCGAAGCAGTAATCACCACCAGCAGGGCATGGGGGTCTCTCTCAGTCACTAACGTCCTTGTCAGAGCTTGGTGTGGACAGTCTTAAATTGTGGCTGTTCTCATAGGTGTGTAGTGGTATTGCATTGTCCTTTTAATTTACGTACTTTGAAAATGTTGGTCCCTGTCTTCTGGCTTGTGTTTTTCTGACAGGGAATCTGCTCTCATCCTTATCTTTATCCTCTGTGATAACACCCCTGCCCTCCATCCTTTTCCTTAGAAAGGAAATTCTAAGTTTTTCCTTTTTTACTTATCTAAGCAGTTTGATTGTACTGTTCCTTGGTGTACTTGTCTTCATGTTTCTTGTGCTTGGAGTCCATTGAGCTGCTTGGATTTGTGAGTTTATAGTTTTCATTGAATTTGGAACAGTTTTGGCCATTATTTCTTCAGATACTTTTTCTGTCTTCCTGGCCCCCACCCCCGAAGTTCAGGGACCCCAAATATGTGTCTGTTGGGCCACCCGAAGTTGTCCCCCAGCTCACCGGTGCTCTGTTCGTTTCAGGCAGTTTCTCTTGTTGTGTCTTCACAGCTACCAGTCTCTGAGGGATCTCTGCTGCCGGTCATCTTCTAGGTCTCTGTTTAACATGCGAATCTTTCATCCAGCCTCTCCGTGTCCTCATCTCCTAATTCTGTCATCTTTGATTTCTGGGCCGGTTTGGATTGGTTAGCTTTTTTCCTCATTATGGTTCATATTTTCTTGCTTTTCTGTGTGTTTGGTATTTTTGGTTCAATGCCAGACATTATGGATTGCTAGGCTTTGTATTTTTATAAATATTCTTGCCCTCTGCTCTGTGATGTTGCTAAGTTACTCGGACGCGGTTTGCTCTTTTCAGGCCTTGCGTTTCAACTCTGCTGGGCAGGACCAAAGCAGCTTTGAGTCCGAGGCTAATTTTTTCCCACCACCGATGCAGAAGTGTTCAGCACTACCTGATGCCTTTGATTATGAGTTTTTCTCCCTCTTGTGGGACGAGACACCATTACTGGCCCTGTGGTTGACAGGCACAGGCCCTGAGTAGTTACTTACACTCGTGTGCTGGTCCGTGTTCAGATGAAGACACGAGGGGGTGCACCTGGCGGGTATCACGGTTCTCGCTCTGCACAGCTCCCCTCTCCAGCATGTGGATTCAAGCCCCCTGGGTCTCCCTGGATGCCAGCTGTGTTCACAACTTGGGAGACCACGAGGCTCTGCTTGGGTTCCCCTCCAGGACTCAGGGCCACCAGAGGGCACCCCTTGTTGCTTCCCTTGGTTTCCTCCTCAGGTCCAGTGTCTCAAACTGCTCTTGTGTGTGTCTACCTGCGTAAGTATTTTCTGATGTTTTAGGTAAATCTAGTATCTGTTCTGAAGTGGAAATTGCTCAGATGATTTTAATTCAGTGCATCAAAATGATGGAGCTCATTGGCTCAGTGCAGGGCAGGGTTGTGGGGTTTTGGATACGAGTCTGCCTCGAGACCCAGGTTGAAGGACAGCGGATCCTGCCGTCTGCCCTGCTGTCAGCGATGGTGCCGGCGTCCCCGGCTCCATCAGGAGCACACCTGGCACACCTGGAACTGCTCAGGCAGCATGAGGACTGCCTTCTTGAATTGCAATTTACTTTCCTGGTTTCAGATTCATATTTATATGTTTCACTTAAACTTTTTTAGAACATCCTAGTCACATTTTTGCATCTTTTGAAATTTTCTTTTAATGGAAAGTGTGGCTTTTTCTAATGAAGAGGCTGACAAGGTTGATTTTTGATGTGAGATTTAAAATTCAAATGCTCTTGTTATGATTATAGAATAATTTATCTGTCAGATTCACCATTAATAAAACACCATTTGAAACTACTTTTAGGTTGTGGTAATTAAGATTTTTGTAATGTTTGTGTTTTTTAATATAAAAGTAAACTGTACTAAATTTCGGAACATGTAGGAAAGTGTAAGTTAAAAGAACTTTTTAAATATTTAGAGTCTCATGTCTGGAGCTAACCATTATTAGTAATCTGGTGTATTTTCTCTTAGATGTGTATGTGTTCTTTCAAATTGTTTTCCCCACTTTATGTTTTAGTGGAAGACTTACGACCCCGCATTTTCCAAACTGGAAATTTGGTTCCGATTTGTCTTCGTGGTGCTTACCTTCATCGTCACTGTGAGTGTCGTTCGCCTGACAGCCTGGCACAGTTTTGGCCAGGACGAAGCTAGTTCACACAGTTGTGACTCCAAGTGCAGGCCACACAGAGATGTCCCCAAACTCTTGAGCCTCTGCATCCGGTGGGCTCTCCTGATGCCACCAAACGTTCTGTGTGTCTGCTGAGATGCCGTAGTGCAAAAAGGAGTGATGTGGTGTCGTTTAGTAAGGGTTTCTGCATAGCATGATAGTCATTACAAATCACCAACTTTATGTAAATTTTCATCAGTGTACGATGCAAAATGCCATTGAATCTATATGGAAGGAATTCTGCCTAATTTGAATGACCTTCTTAGGGTGCAGATATTTGGAAAATTGTACTGGACCTTTCAGTCTCTGTGCCAAATAGAAGTGGTTTTGGAAATGCAGGCCTTTGGCTCATGGGATCTGAGGTTTGTGTCCCCAAACACAGAGTAACTTGGCAGGGAAATGCTCATCCTTAGAAATAGTCTGTGAAGATGAGAATGGATAAACTGGGGAGAGAGGAAATAAGCTTCGTTTAGTGACTTTTCTGCAGTCTGAAGGATGGTGTCTGCCCCCGTTAGCTCCTTGCCCCAGTGCTAATGGGGAGGGCGTGACACTGAGGAGATGTGCCCATTCCTTGCTGTGGGGGCCACTCCAACAGCCATCTAAGAAACACTTGGTACTTTCCCAAAGGACATAGGTGTGTGCTGGAGGCAGGGGAACATACCAGGTCTGCAGAGCTGGTGGTCGTGGTGCTTGGGCTAAGCCCAGGGCCTCAGGAACCCCAGAGTGCCCCCTGGTGAGCTTCATAAATGGAACTGGAAAGCTGGCATTCTGTCTGGGCAAGTTCTCGCTGCTTTGCAAAGGCTCTCTACCTGGGATTCTGCTGCTACACTCGGGCAAAGAGCTGGTGCTCAAGGCCTAAGTATGTTTTTAAAAAGAGAATCGGGCCTGAGTCCGTCAGATAACTTGGAGTGGGGAGAAGGGCCCACAGGCCAGGAGATACAGGTTGCCTAGAAAATTATTGGCTTATGTCAGATTACAAAAAACAAACAAAACAACAACAAAACCCTAAAATCACAAGTTGTATGTTGTTTTAAAGCAGTTTAAAGAAACTTCTCCCATGAGCCCAACACGCCTTCTTCAGGGAGGTGTGTAATAAACACGTCCCCTGGCCATGGTTATAAACCGCGTTCTCTGGCTTTTCATCGGCCAGCCCTGGCGCCCTCCTTAGAAGCTGTTCCATCTGTGAAAGTTGAACTGCTGGGAACATGTGGCTACTCACAGCGCCCACAGATGTGTCCCATGCCCTGGGTGAGTCCTGTGTGCTGCCTGTCTGGGGGCAGCCCGGGAGAGCAGCCTGCCGAGGTGGAGGTGGGAGGGTGGGTGTGCTCTCCTTTTGCAGGGGCTGTATGACCCTTACGTTCCCCTCCCCTCCTCCCTGCGTGAGAGCAGCTTGGGACCCGTCTCACCCATGGCCCCTCTGCAGCAAGTGGCCATCTTATGTCCGTTGTCACTGGTATCCTCCAGGACCACAGCAGGCAACTCAGCTAGGGGTTACCTCAGGAGATCTTAGCTGGTACCTAGATCATTGAGTGGGAAGACCTGGCCCGATGTGGCAGCGGGATGTGAGCAGAGGCAGTGACCGGCCGGTTTGGTTTGCAGTGCCTGTTCGCACATTCCCTCCGGAAGTTCTCCATGCGGGACTGGGGAATTGAGCAGAAGTGGATGTCTATTCTTTTGCCTCTGCTGCTACTGTACAACGGTAGGTACCTTTTTAGTTTGGAACTTGTCCTTTTAAAATGTAAAGCTGGAAGGCATCTTGGAGGTGGCCCAGGCCCAGAGTCCCCAGCAGAGTCTGGGGCTCTGGGAGAAATGTGCTTCCCGGGAGCCGTGTTTCCCCAAACTGGGGCAGATGTCTGGATCCCTCACAAACAAACGGCTGTTTGGTAGTTAAAACTTGGACGTGCTACAGACACAGCAGTCCTAGGACTTGGCTGAGGTGGCCAGGCGTGGCTGTCTGTTCTCTTTCCCTGCTCCAGAAAGCGCTTGCTGCCCAAGCTGCAGCGCTCAGCACGCCCAGGCCTCCGGGAGGAGCTGATGGCAGGGCATACGGCGCTCTGTCATGCTCAGTAGAGCAATCTGTTCATTGGCATTTAGGTGTTTTGAAAAACAAAATAGCCTTTGGTTCACTGGCTTTCCTTTGGCACTGACTAGGGAGAAACCGATAGTGAGTCTGACCTCCCAAAGAGATAGGGTCCTCTCTGATGGGTGCTGGTGAGCCCTGTTTCCATCACACACTTCTGCCTTGTGCTTTCCAGATCCGTTCTTCCCCCTTTCCTTTCTGGTGAACAGCTGGCTCCCAGGGATGCTGGACGACCTCTTCCAGTCGGTGTTCCTGTGCGCTTTGCTGCTCTTCTGGCTGTGTGTGTACCACGGGATCCGTGTTCAGGTGAGCCGGCAGCCCGCGGCACCGCGAGGGGGCTAAAGACTGTCTTGCTTTCCAGACTCCAATGATGATCCTTCAGGACCAGGCTGTCCATGAAAACCTGTCTTCAGACTCTTACACAGTGGAAGAATGGAAATGTAGAAATAATTTGGGTATCTGTGATCTTGCTAGAAGTAGGTTTTATTTATTTCTTACTTTTTTTTTTCTTTTTTAGGGAGAAAGAAAATGTTTAACTTTCTATTTGCCTAAATTCTTCATTGTTGGACTGTTGTGGCTGGCTTCTGTTACACTAGGAATATGGCAAACGTGAGTAATTCTGTCATATGCGAAACTTCAGTCGTGAAAGGCATTTGATAAAGGTGAAAAACCCAGAGTCTAACTGTATTTTGTGAACTTATCCAGAGAGGAGTGGTCTCTCTCAGTGTTCCAAACTTGGTAGTACGGTAGTCCTCCCTATCCTCAGGGGACATCATTCCAAGACCCCCTGTGGATGCCTGAAACCTTGGATGATACCAGCATGTACCTGTACCATGTGTTTCCCTACACACACATACCTATGATAAAGGTTCCTTTACACATTAGGCACAGTAAGAGATTAACAACAGTGATAACAAAATAGAACAACTATGACAATATGCTGTAATAAAAGTTATGTGACGTGGTCTCTTTCTCAAAATATCTAATTGTACTGAACTCACAATTCTTGTCATGACGAGAGATGAAATGAGAGGACATGAGGTGAATGACGTGGGCATTGTGACCAGCCGTTAGGCTACTGTTGGCCTTCTGATGACACATCTGAAGGAGGGCATCTGCTTCAGGTGACCCTGGATAGCCACGGTGATGTCCGCGACTGCAGGGCGGCTGGTGTTATGATGGGCAGGTGGAGACACTGAACAGAGGGGATTCATGTCCCCAGATGGTGACAGTGGGATGGTCACCGTGCAGGGTTTCATCGTGCTGCTCAGAACAGTGTGCAGTTTCACATACTGACTGCCACACTGGAAAACAATTTTTCCTTGGGGCCGTGGGTGTTCTGTTATGAAAATAGAATAAAAACTTTGAAAACAAAATGATCCTTTCTAATTTAATGAACAATTTGTTATTTTTTATTGTGTTCTGTGCATGAGTTATATGCAACTTCAAAAATAGTTCATGCGGTTCCAGAGGTAAAGAGACCTGTGAGTTACATATGCTTCTAGAGGCCCCAGGCTCAAAACTAGTGTGAGTTAAATGCAACTCACAGGACAGTTAATGTGTTAAAACTTATGAAATGTTTGCTTCTGAAATTTTCTATTTAATATTTTCTGATGGTGGGTAACTGAAACTGCAGAAAGCAGAGCTGCGGATGAGGGGTCTGCTGTATGACTTGAGCTGAGGAATTTGTTTCTGCTTGTGGAGAATCCACGATTCTCCCAGGCCAAGATGGCAAATGAAAAAGACTGTGTGGTTCAGATTTCTCCTTTAGAGAGACGAACACCTCGTTGTGGGAATGGTGCTCAGGTCCACCCCGGCTCTCCACCATCCACCAGATGTTTTAGTTTCTCCTTTTGCTGCGTCTACAAACTTTTGAGTCCTTATATTAGCTCCCAAAGTTGATCTTTATTAGTAGTTTTGTCCTGTGAAATGGCCCTACAGCAGAAGCCTAGCGTGATAACAGCCTGATTCCCCGAATAGAACTTTCCATGGGGTGGTTCTGTTTCTGGGGTGTGATGGAGCCCGGCATTCCTAATTTCTTGCCACAAGGCCCCGCATGACGATAGGATTTCTCTCCCATCTGCTCCTGTTCCCAGTCCCTGGTTTCCTGTCATCTCAGTGGCCCATGTTCATTTGAAAATACATCTTACGGAAGTTTATATTACTTTTATTACTTTCTCTGTCTACTCATTTATTTCGTAATGCCCACTTGTGCCATTAAAAAGGTACCTGGAAAAACAGCTGTTAAAACTATAAGGCAGATATACGGCATAGGGATTTGTGTAGTGAAATACACTGCAACTTTACAATACTGGTGAATGTGGACAGTTAATACTAACGTACACTTTTTCTATGTGAAAAATGAAACAGGATTTCCCATGAATTTAGGATTGGTTTACAAAAATCTTTCACCTTTAGTAGCAAGTAGTTTATGTGAATAAGTAGAGAAAACAAAAAGTCAAACGAGAAAAAATGTAAAATAAAAAGTAATGCTAGTTACTAATCTATAATTTTTTTATAATGTCAATTTTTAGAGTTAATGAATTACACGATCCAATGTACCAATACCGAGTTGACACTGGAAATTTTCAGGTAAGGATTGTTAATGAAGCCGAAAGACTTTTTTTTAATGCTGTTTTATAAAATTACTGAATTTTGTAACTTAATTCGTGCTGTTAACACAAGTTTACTAACTGGCTCCTTGAGAAGGACCACAGAAAGGTCCAGGGTGGAAAGTTTGGGAAAAATATGATAAATAAACTCTTTAAAATGATGTTTTTACTCCCAGTTTTTGGTTTGTAGTTGTTAGAGTGGCAGCACGCAGGAGGATGAGGCCACTGTGGTTCTTGGTGGCCCTTCCCCTCCTGCTCAGGTGGCCGAGGAGAGCAACCACCAAGGCTCAGGAGCAGACATAGTGGCCTGCGCCTGTCACTGAGGCAGACGCCAGAGCAGAGACGTCTTGGGTGCTGAAACAGCCCGTCTAGTCCAGTCCCTTCATTTTACAGATGAGAAAATGAGGCCCAAAGTCATGTAGACTCTTTGGAGGCAGATACAGAATCCTGGTCCCTGATTTGCAGTCCAGGACTCTGTGCCTCAACATAAGGGGAATTCTGTCACTGAGAGGAGTGGAAGGGATGGGGAGAGGGGACGGGGCCTCCCCATTGGAGGCTCTGTGGCAAGGGGTGTCGTGTAGCCCGGGGCCTGACCCCCGTCGCAACCTGCTGGGCCTTCTCCATCACAGCCTCTGTCTTCAGAAGATGTTTTGTTTTCCTGTTACAAAATCACAGAATTGTGTGCTTTTAGACCTAAGGTCATCTAGAACATCTAACTCAAACCCCTATTTCACAGATAAGAAAACAGAGTTCTAAACAGATTGGGACTTGCCTGAGGGTTCCCAAGGTGCAGCCCTGGGTACTTCCTTTGATGCCACCCTCCCATAAGCAGGGTGGGGAGCTAGGGTGCCCCATGGAGAGGGACAGCAGTAGCCACCACGCCGTTGGCACCACCATGTCCCAGGCCTATGCCAGGAGCGTGGCGTGTGATGGAGGAAGTTGGGCACTTGCTCACCTGATTGACAAGGGCTGGGGTGTCATCTTGGGGTGAGCTGCCTGTGCTCACAGCAGGGACCAAAGGGACAGTCAGGATGGGAGCCATTCTTGTTCTGTGCCAGGGTTCTTAGTCCCTCGTGCAAATGGCTCTCCTGCGCATGGCGGGGTGGGAGGAGGAGAGTGCCCAGGCCCTGTTCTTACTCAAGCACTGCCTTGCTTCATTCTAGGGAATGAAGATTTTCTTCATGGTGGTGGCAGCTGTTTATATTTTATACCTTTTGTTCTTGATAGTGCGGGCGTGTTCTGAGCTACGTCACATGCCTTACGTGGGTAAGTGCCCCTTTCGGAATCGGAGTCGCTCTGTGCAGGGTGGGAGTGACTCTGTGGGGGGAGGAGTGGCCGGAGTCTCCCAAGCCTGGCGCCTTCCCTGAGGGGCCAACGACTTGTCTATTCCCATAGACCGTCAGTCCCTGGGAGCCACAGCAGGCCTAACTGGGTAGCTCTGGTCTTTGGGGTAGGAGCCCGCGGAGCCCGGGGTGTAGCGGGGCCGTCACAGCATCCCGAATCCTGCCAGGACCGCACCTTGCCGAGGAGCCGGACAGGCTGCGCTCTCAGTCCCGAATTGGGGCAAGTCACCCTGATCTTATGGATCCTTTCCCTGATTTGTATCAGCCAGAGAATGGTGGCCGTGGCCCCACTGGTCACCCTCTGTCCCTGGGGAGGGGCAAGCATCCCTCCTGGGCTGCAGGCAGAGCAGAGCTTCAGAGTCGAGAGAGGAAGGAGGGACTGTTCCGAGAACTCGGCTTCATTTTTGTCTTTTAAGATATCTGAGATGAGAGTGGAATTTACTTCTAAGGTTTTTAATAAGAATGTTTCTTTGTTTTTCAGATCTCAGGTTAAAATTTTTGACTGCGTTGACTTTTGTAGTGCTTATCATTAGGTAAGAAGACTTTATTTCTTAAAAGAAGCAAAACTGGATTTTTATATCACTGCCACGAATATCTGTCCTCTCCCTCTGTGGCGTGAATTTCAGGTTACTTCTAGCATTATGTCAGAGGGCCTCTTACCGTGGGCCAAGAGCACGCATTTTTGTTGCCCGTGTCCAGGGGAATGGCGGGGACATCCACTAGAGCATGCTTGGCCTGTGCTGGGAGGTCCATCCATGCTCTGACACCTGCCATGTGTGGATTGTGCAGTTACCATGTCAGTGAATTGGATACCAGGAGCTGCACACGAGGGGCACCCTGAGCACGCGTTAGCGCAAAGAGTCTCACCGAGCAGCACGCACGGTGGGCACCGTGGGGGAGATTTGAGGTGAAGGTGGGTCCCGTGAGGATGGAGATGTGTGTGAGGGAGGAAGGCCAGAGCCCAGGAGCTGCTGTCCCTCCAGCGAACCTCTGCGTCATCTGTCTTAGAAGTTGTCACAGTTTTGTGATCTTTCTTCATGCGGGTCTCAAGGGAATTCGTTTATTTGTCCCACAGAGGAAGACTGACGACAAGTAAACTAATAGCCTAAATGCTTTAATGAAGACAAAAAAGGGAGATGTGACAGTGGCAGAGGGAAGTGGCTGCTTTAGCCGGGTGGGTAGGGACGTGTCTCTGAGGGGGTGACGTTTGGCTGGGGACTTGAAGAGGAGCCCTGCAAAGCTGTGGGGTGGCCGTTCCAGGCCACGAAATGGTGGGGACAGCAGCCTGGGGTGAGAATGAGCCTAGAGTCAGAGGGACAGCGACGTCCTAGAGTAGGGGCCGTGGGCGTGGCAGGAGGTCAGAGAGGGCTGTAGGCCACCTAGAGGAGTCAGGCGTCGTCCTCAGTGATGGAGACCACTGCAGGGCTTCAGCTGGGAGCTGAGGGATCTGGGCTACATCTCGACGGAACAGTCAGTCTGCCTGTGTGTAGGGAGCGGCCCACGGAAGCAGGTGGAAGGCAGGTGCAGGCTGGAGGCTGTGGAGTTGCCAGGCAGAGGTGGTGGTGGCTTCAGTGGCCAGTGGTATCAGAGTCTTCTGTTGTCATCCACAGCAGCAGGCGGCAGTCTGAGCCTCAGGTGTGCTGCCTCCTTCGCTGTGCGAGTCGCTGTGCCCAGGGAGGGGGGATTGTTAATATTAAGAAGCAGCAGGCTTCCCGCGGGGGAGGTGGTGCTTTGTTGTCAGAGACGGTCTTGAAACTGGCGCTAAGGGAGTGAGAGAAGGAAGGAGAACATGCTGAGGGGCCACTGCAGGGCCCCGATTAGAGAGTGTGGTAGGCTCCTTGCCAGGGTAGAGGGATCCTGTCCCTCCAGCTGGCTAGCGGTCTAGCCTTTCTAGATCTGAGGCCAGAAAACCAGACACAGAGGTTTTGTGTGCACGCATGTGTGTTTGTGTGCACGTATGCATGTGTGTGTGTGTAGAGGTTTCCAGGGAGAAATCATAGTGAATAGGCTGCAAGTATCACTGGGTGAATATAACAGATCACATAAAGTATCCTTTCTTTGCATATTTTTACATGTTGTCTCTGCCTCTCTTTTTCCAGCATTGTCATCCTTTACTTAAGATTTGGAGCACAAGTATTGCAAGACAATTTCGTAGCAGAACTGTCAACGCATTACCAGAATTATATCCTTTGAAATGGAAGAGCCCCGGGAACAGGAGTGCCCTCTGCTTCCAGTGGTTAGCGTTTCAGGTTTGAGACTAGGAGAGAGGTCAGCTGCTCATGCCCCATCGCCAGAGGCCTGTCTCTGCTGAGAGGTGCCTCGTGTATTCTCGTTGGGCCCCACCTGGCCTTGGGCAGGGGCAGCTGTGCCCCTCCTCTACGGTCAAGAAGCCGGACGTGGCAGTGCTAAGCAGGTCCCTGCAGTCATTTACTAGGTGGCAGAGGCTGGACCAAAACCCAGGTGGGCCGGCACCCTGGAGCCGTTCTCCACACCACACTGCCTTCTGCCCACACTGGTGTCCGTGCAGGTAAATGAAGTGCGGTCATGATCCCACATCTGGTGTCAGTCTGGGGCCACCAGCTGTTTTTCAGCAGGGCTGAGGAGTGGCCAAAGGGCTCCTCTGAACATCCTCTCTCCCACCAACAGTGTCTCTTTCACCATCACCCAGATGTATCCAGATGTAGTTTCCACAGGGCTGTGACATTACAGGTTGAGCCCGTGTGTGTAGGGAGGGGCTCATAAGATAGCAGGCCCCCCGGATTCTCACTGTACCCAAGGCCAGTGGAGCAGGGTTGTTGCCTCGCAGGGTAACCATCCTTGTTCGGATGTATGAGAGGTCACGTGTCTGCTTTCTCCTCCACGATGGTTGGGACGCTTAGGGCATTAGTCCTTTATGTCTGGGGTTCTTGCCTTGGGACCCTCTATGTCCTTAGAATTAATGCATGATTTTTTAATTTCTTGTGACTGAATTTCACACTAAGCTTTTATCAGATTCTCAAATGAGTGTGTAACCCAAAGAAAGATTAGGAACGACTGGTTTGAGAGTTTGTTTCCAATTCTTTATTTCATTATTGTGTCTGGACAACTTAATTCTTCATATGCCAGTGGTGTTCCTGCCCTGTGTGTGTGACTTGATCCCATCCGGCCCTGCCCTTGGTGCTGGTGTGAGCACCGCCACCTGATGTCTTGGGATCCAGGTTCTCACTGATATGCAAGGTCACAATTCACATGTTATTTACTGTGACCTCTGCTGTGGGCTTGAACTGTAGATGCCTGGCATCTGGGTCTAGTTGGTGGTAACCACTAGAAAGGGCCACTGATGGGAGGAGCGTCCAGGCTGGGGGCAGAGATGCCATCTGCTCTGTCCGGACGTGGCGTTCCTTTCCTTGACTACCAGCACCAGCCGAGTTCTTATCTTTCTACGGCTTGTTGAACTTTTATCTCTACACCTTGGCCTTTGTGTACTCTCCATCGAAGAATGCTCTGTATGGTAAGCCACCCTGGGGTTTGGGTTGCTGGCTGGGCAGCTGACACAGGAGTCTGTGTCCTTCAGGACCCACTTACGGGTTTTCCATTAATGTGGGCACCATGATTCCCAGTGCTTCCCTGTGGGTAGAGAGAGACAAGGAACATTTCAATGGTGACTTCTAAGTTTAGACAGAGCACAGCTACATTGACTCTGTGTCATGTCAACACTGCACATGACGAGTGCATTTGTTTGGTTAGTGTGTCCTAGCACAAGCAGTGTGTCCATCAGCTCCAGGAAAGAAAGTCTGTTGATGACAGACAGTCCCCAACTTAGGCTGGTTCCGGTTAGGATTTTTTGATTTTACAGTGGTGTGAAAGCAATATGCATTCAGTAGAAACCATACTTCGAGTACCCACACAGCCATTCTGTTTTTCACTTTCAATACAGAATTCAATAAATTATATGAGATATTCTACACTTTATTATAAAATAGGCTTTGTGTTAGATGATTTTGCCCAACTGTAGGCTAATGTAAGTGTTCTGAGCACATTTAAGGCAGGTTAGGCTAAGCTATGATGTTCTGTAGGTTGGGTGTATTAAATGCATTTTTGACTTACAATATTTTTGACTTATGATGGGTTTGTCAGGATGTCACCCCATCCTTACTAGTGTTGTGGCTATTCAAAAGATGGCCAAAACATACCCCAAAAAAACAAAAACAGAAAACATCCCCAAATCCCCAAACAACCCTCTTGCACAGGGAAGGAAGAGGATGAGGACTCCCTGGAGCATAGGTGGTGCCACCCCCTGACGTTTTATGTCGTGCTCAAGCTTTCAGAGCACCTTCATGAACAGGGTCACATTTGAGCTTCACAACTTTATGATAAAGGTGTCATTACTCCCATTTTACAGATGAAGGAACTTAGAAGCAGCTGCAGGTCCAGGGACTGGGCAGGAGCAGCCAGGGCAGATCCACACCTCCTGGGGCCTGTTTTTTGTCCCCTCCTGCCTGTGTGGGCAGGAGACAGCTTGCGTGCACGTGGGCACCGGTGTTCTGCCTGCTCTTTCCTGCAGGCCGCCTCGCTCGGTCTTCACGACATCCCTGCCCCGCCGGCCATGCTAGTCCCACGCTGTGGATGAGAAGTAGACTCTTAAGATGATGCGTTCAGGCTCACACAGAGGGTGGTAGAATCTGGGATTTGAATCCTGTCCTTTTTCCAGGACAGCATCCTGCCTCTCCAGGCTAATAACATAAAGTGCTAAAAATGCTTTTGTTGGTTTTCAGAGTCCCAGCTGAAAGACAATCCTGCGTTTTCCATGCTCAATGACTCTGATGATGATGTGATTTATGGGTAAGTCACTGTCTCACTGCTTACTGAACGGGCCACTGTCTAAAATTATTTTCAGGGTGGTGTAACATTTACCTGGGAGTGTCACATGATTTGTTGTTTCCTGTGTTTGCGTGGTTCAGGCTTAGATTTAGTGGTATTCCTTCTTGCTGAGTCCATGGGGCGTGGTGAGCACAGGAAGGACGGCTCTCTCTGTGCTGGGGGCCCCGGCGACGGAGGGGAGTGGGGCAGGAGTGGGCAGGACTGCCTGCGGTAGGAAATAGAGAGTGGAGCTGTGAAACGAGTTCTTGCTAGAATGGTGTGTCGGTGCGAAAGACGAGAATAAGTAAGAGCTGTCAAAAGTCAAGTGGTATCAAAGCTCCCTTTTATGACAGGAGTGACTATGAAGAAATGCCTCTGCAGAACGGCCAGGCCATTCGGGCCAAGTACAAGGAGGAGTCCGACAGCGACTGAGCTCCTGGCAGGGCTGCGCGGTGGCACGGTGCCCAGACCTCTTCCTTTGGTGACCATTTCCTGACCTTCTCCATACCTGCTTCCATTCAGACTTTCCTTATGAGCAAAGATTTCCTGGTCCTTATTTGTTTACATGTTTTTAAAAGGAAAACCAAAACTGAGGCAAATTTAAATGTTGGGCCAAATTTATCGTCAGGCTGGCTACATTTATTTGGGAAGATAGGTGTGGATAAAAAGTTTAAACAGCCAAATGCTTCGTAAAAGACTTCAGAGGAGAGAGAGCATGTTTTCAGCGGTGAGAAGGAAATTACCCTTGTTTTCAGTGGAGTCAATTATGTACTTTTCTTTTTTTAAAATCATCACTAATTCCAAGTTCATGGGCAGCCCCTGTGACTAGGTCCACAGCCAGTGGCGTCACTCTTCTTTCTTCCTTTCTTCCCTTCCCCATGGTATTGGGCTTTTTGATCCTTTAAACTCTACACTCAAAGGGAAGCCTGTTTCTGTGGCTGTCTCGGGGGAAAGTCCTTCCTTGTTGCGGGGTGTCTGAAAGGACTGGCAACTTGCGATGAAGCACATACGTTGCGACTTCTCCGGGGAATGGTAGGTGGCCGGGTTCCAGCCCTTCACTATCACCAAAGCAGAAGTAATAGTGCTGTGGAGCTCTGAGGAGGGTTGGATAGGTTGAATAGGGAAAGGCTAAGATAGTTAACAAGCTACCAGCTCCTGTGAGGAAGGTTTTATTGCTGCGGTGTTTTGCAGGGGCCTGTGCGTGCCCATGTGCGTACATACACGACTGTGACTGTGAGAGGACTTCCCAGTGGTTGGGGTGGGCGGGAAGGGGAACCATTACCATGCTGATAAATAGCAGTTTCTGCAACTCTTGAATATGAAACCCCATAGAGCTTTATTTTTTTTAATAAGAGGGAAATGAATGATTTATATAATATTATAGATTCTTTATTGCCAAAAAGTTTTTTAACTTCACTTTTGGAAACTAGATGAAAAGAAAGTAAAACATCTTAAATGGCTTATGGAAAAACATCTTTGGGTACTTTGGGTAGAAGGTAACTTGCTTGGAAACCATTTCCTGTCCTCCATGAACCACACGGGAGTGAGGTAAGCTCCTGCATTGCTCTGTGGAAGAATCTTTGTTGCTGCTGAATCTGAGCATCATACACAGCTCTGGAGAGTTTGCAGTTCCTTTTAGTCAGGGACTCGATGTAGAAGTCTGGTATAGATGCCTCCTTTGCTTTCCCCTTGACATGCACAACAACGGCTGTAACTATTAGCATATATAATTATTGCCAACCTGACTGATGCCATCTTGGCCAACAGAGGTCCAAAAGAGAATCGTTGCGCTCTGCAAGCAGTACCTACATCTCTTCATCTATGCATTGACTCTCAGTGACCTTTCAGAGCTACAAATTATTGTCCACTTTGGTAGTGCTGGGACCTTAGAGGTGTTCATGAGAGACTATTCATTATGGCTTCATATCCTTCTTTTTAATTTAAACTTTAATGGTAATGTACCTTTAATATGGATTCTATTCATATTTGTTTTTAAAAACCTTGTAAATAGGAATGTTTGGATTAAAACAACTATTATTGCAAGAGTAATTCAAGGTTTACATGATTTTTACATTTGCAATGACTATGTGATGACTTTTTTTGATTCTGTGTACTCAGAGGTATTGAAAAAATTTTCTGTTACCAAGTTTTACAACTTCTAATACTACTATAATTTTTTATAAACTGATGAAGTCTTGTGCTGATTAACATAGTCTAATATGTGATATAGTTTACAAGTTTTAATCATTATAAAGTAATTGTTCATGATTTAGAATGCTGTTATTTATCAGTACATATAAAATAGTTGAGGCATTTAGCCATACACACAATGGAACTGTTTAGAACTTGTCTTTGTCCTATAGTGTAATTATAAACTGATGACTAGTATCTTCATACATTAATTCTTCATGACCTCAATGAAATGAAAAATATGGGATTATTTACTTTTTGTAACTAAGTTGGAAACAAAAAAATTACAACAAAAGTACTTAAAAGGGGAAAATGGTTCTTTATTAAATCATGAATTTTCAATTTCTCTTCCCTGGTGTATCATAAATATCAACATATTATTAATACATACTCCATGTAAAAATTTGCTTAAAATATATAGCATTTAGCGTGTAGAATATGTGCCATAGGTGTTAGGTTAAAACACTAAAGTCTGCCAGAAACTTTTGACAGTAGCAAGAAAATTGTTTTTCTTAGGGGATTAAAGTTTTGCAAACTTAAATTATAAATTCAAAGGGCTGACTTTAGTTCTTTCATAGTAATGGCTTGAATAACATCATCTTTGGGATATTTTTTTATACTGGTCCAGTCTAGGGCAACCTGGAAGATGACCAGAAATGTTTCAGTTTCCCTAGGGAGAGCTTCATTATCCACATGGATAATAGGTCTGCTTGATTTATTATTAAATCATTACAGCAGTGAAGTGGTGCCGTTTTCTCTCCCTTAAGCCCCATTGGAAAGGTGAGAGAAGGGGATATATATAAACATATATTCAAAGTTTGTAAGGTTATTACTGTACATAATTATAGATTACGATAAAAGTTTAGATATACATTATGTAAACCCAACCCACTAAATGAGTAGGTTACAAAGACAAGTGTCACCAGCTTCAAGTATTTCATTAACTATTTACTGAAAGGTACAGTAGGTTCAATAGATTACTTTATGTGCTAACTTATTTCCTGAATCCTTTTCACGGGAAAAACACAGATGCTCATAAAAGGGATAATTAAAAGAGAAGTCTCTATGAACATTTAGTAAAGACTAGACTTAAAACACTAAAGTGAATTTGTATTTTGACGGTTTTAGAAACCAGTTGCCTTAGAGGTTAGACTTTTAAAAAAAAGACAGAATTCTCTTTCCCAGGCTAAAGGGAAGTTGCTTTTGTCTGTGACATTGTGTTATGCTATTTTGACTTGACATGTTAGATATACTGGTAACTATACCACCATACTATGAAACAGAAGGATTTTCTGCTACTGAAAACTGCCTTTTTACAAAAAGACTGTACATATTTGTAAAATAAAACACTAAACTTTAAGCTCAGAAGGGAAGGTAGAGCTATGTATTTAACTGTGGGACTGTGTCAGGGGAGCACAGTGGTGCCTGAGCAGAGCAGTCGCTATAATCAGTCAGGCAAAAGTGAATAAATATTTATGGCAAACTCATGTTTTGGGAATGGCTTCATTCTGACACTACCTTTCTGGTAAATGTTAATAAATTTTTAATATTCAGTTCTTTTATGTATCTTGGCTTGTTTGCTCTTTGTGTGTGGAGTTAATTTGGCCTTTCAGACATGAGTGTCTGATAAAAGGTCTTTAAGAGACAAGAGCAGGGCTTTTTTCATTTCAGCAAGTAGACACAGAAGTGTCTCTATTGCCATGTCTGCATGGCCTGGAGAGGAGGTGGAGATGAAGACAAGACCGGGGTTTGGGGCCCACCTCCCTACTTACGTGGATGCGTGACTTTAAACCAATCTGACAACCTCCAGACACATTTTCTGATTTTAAATAACTGCGTAATTGCTGCGGACACAAAATGAATGATTGTGAAAGCATGTGTAAAGTACTAAAACAGTTTGTAATTGTTATTAAAAAACAGAACGGGATTAAAAGTTGTGGTGTTACAGCCTTGGGCCTAGAGTAAGTTAGAGCTCCCCTGGCTAAAGGAACAGTAATCGGCTTGCTCCCTGACCCACCGCCACCCCTCAGCCTCTAGAAGACGGAGCTTAAGAATGATGGGTTTGATGCCGAAGGGTAGGAATCTAACCAGAACCTGGCAGAACTGTCGGGATCCTGGTCCCACAGGTAAAATGAGTGGGTCATCATGTTGGAGAGGACCAAAGCAGAACTTTTCTCTTATAGATGCTGAAGTCACTAACTAAATATGAAGAATTCATTTGTGATACTATGTAGACCATGAAGAACACAATAGACTTTAAATCTGAATAATTTATTCTAACAAAAGTATAAAGTATGGAAAATTAGTGTATTTGAATCATTTCAGAGAGTAGAGCAAGTTTCACATTAGCAGATTTCAGTTTTTAGCACCTTTGAAAAGAAATATTCAGAGTTAAGACAAGTGGCAATACAGGCTTCAGACTACGCACTGCGAACTATTCATTTGACTTACGGTGTACAGTTCATGTAACAGTGCAGTCATTTGGTTTTTTCTCTATACTTTGAGAGTGCCACAAAACACACACTTAAGGAGAATGAGAAAGGTGTTCATTTGAATTCATGGTTGGTGGTTAGAAGATGGAAAAGAAACACTGAGACAGAGGCGAAAGGTCACAGGCTGGACAAGGAGGTCAAATGGACAGTCCAAAGGCACTGACGATGCAGTACATGGTCTTGTTCTCCCATCGCACGGTACAGCTCCCTGGGGAGAATGACAGAGCAGCATTTAAATGAGGAAAACTGGGGGACTTGACCTTCTGATTTCTCACACTAAGGCCAACACTCAAGTACCCACCTCTTTATGGTAAATGAAGAAGGTTGGCAAGTCTCTATAATAAAAGGTTTTAAAACGTGACTAATAAAAACACCTCTTTTAAATAACATACATCTTAGCATGGTCCAAGAAGGTACCTGAAAACTTTCAGGGAAAATGCACTTGACTGATGTTACAAACGCGATGTTTGGAAACCTTACCATCAGTAGAGCTGTCCCAGAAGCAGGAACTTGCCGTGTGTAGTCCAGCTCCGTTCTTCTGCATAATTACACAGGTCACTTAAATTAAAACAAACTTTATTACAGAAATCTGCTTGGCAACATGGATGTTGCTTTGCTCACTTTTTGCATATATATGTGGGTCACATGGTTGATGTTCACGTTAAAAAGTATAGGAGTAGATTGCCATGTCCTACCATAGTGACAAAGTACAGATGCTCCTTGACTTACAATGGGGTTATGTCCCAATAAACTCATCGTAAATCAAAAATATAAGGTGAAAATGCAACTAATACCCTGATAAACCCATCATAAAGTCAAAAAATTGCAAGTCAAACCATCGTAAGTCAGGGACCCTTCCCTCCCTTTACCACTTGTTCTAAAAGCATCCGACTGGAAATCCTGGTTGCCATATGCACTTCGATTGTACCAACAGCCAAACGGGCCAAATGTATGGTAAGTAACCTCCTCCTATTAGGAACTTCCTTTGCGGTGAGGAACCAAACTGCCACAGTAGCCATCTTTTCTGGCACAGGACACATCTCTGGTCAGTATTTAAAGAACCACCACCAAAATACACCAGAAACAAAAATCCATTACCAATGTATTTAAATGGTTTTCCCAGCTTGGTGAGTTGGCTTAAAGTTTGTTCTACTACATTTGTGGTCCACTGGTTGACTTTGCTGTGCTGGTAAGCGTTGCCGCCGATCGCACTTTCTATAGCCTAGAAAAGCACAAAGGGGTCATAGTGAACAGAAGGCACCCAGACACCTCCCAGTTAGTAACCAACATTTACAACCTGAAGAACTGATGCAACGAAATTTACGTGAAATGTGCGTTTATTTTTAATCATGAGGACTCCTTTGCAAATGTAACCTTTTGATAGTGTTATATTTCATTTAAATAAGTTTTATATTTGTTTTAAAAATTCATAATTATATTGTCTGTCAAATTATTTAAACATTTTGACCTAATAACTGGATTTAGGTTTCATTGCTGCTATTAATACTCAGAGATAACACATTTTTTTTTTCCTGAGGCTAGATATTTTACTTTCCCTATTTCTTTCTTTAAAAAAATTAGATACTTTTATCTAATACTACCTTATACTAATACTATAAGATGAATTTTTATTGGTTAGTGATACAACTGACAACATACAAACCTATCTAAACAACTGTACATTCAAAAATACTTTCTTTATGCAGCATTTTCTGGGAATATGTTACCATATAAACATTTTTCAGATAACTAAAATAGCCTTTTCCAAAACTTATTTTAAGTTTGTGATGAAATTGTTTTTCTTTGTTCTAAATTTCCTTCTTTTTCTATGCTGTGTTCTTCTGGAGACACGTGATGGTATGCATGGCTCCCCACTGTGCTCTCCCTAGGCCTATCCTTACGGTATTCCCAGGTATTCCCATATAGGATTTGTCTGGGTCGCTCACTGTGTCAGCTCCCTCCCTGTTCCCGTCGGTGCCAGCGTGCCTGCATCTAGGCAGCTTTCTTCTCTGCCCCTAACTTGCTGTGCCAGAAACCAGGAAACTGAGTTTTAATGACAGATATAACCTAAAATAAAAACATTCACTGAGGGCCAAGTTCTGTACTCAGGCAGAGAAAACAGTCTGGGATCTGGGCTGCACATGGTGGTGACGGACCAGGATCTGCTGCCTGGAGCTGAGGCCCAGCAACCTCGCTTTTGAGGAATAAAAACCTACCTGTGTCACGCTCTGATTTCTACCTGTGGACCTTCCCATCTCTCCTGGGACTTGGAGTAGTCCCATTATTCACAGGTCCTACTTCCTTCTCCTTACCCCATGTGCTCCCCTCCCAGCTCAGAGGGTACACAGGGTGGGGGCCCAGCAGTCCCAGTTTAAGGGGACAGCAGTATCACTAGACCTGGGCATTGTCAAAAAAAGGGGTCTCTTTCAAGCTAAACCTCTAACTGGCAACTCTCCCTGCACACTGGAAAGTCACTGTGTTTCAGGGAGGGAGGAAAACCCTCCACCAATTTTGGACCTGCCCAGTGTACTGCTGCCCAATACTTAAGACAGCTTGATGCAGAATTAACCTGCTGCCAGGGTCAAAGAAGCTGTTGAAGCCAGCGGTACAAGGTTAAAGTAACACTGCAGTGTCACCTCGTGTTTCCATGTAAGCTGGAAATGCTGCCTGGTAATCAAGTCAAAGATAATGCAAGAAAATGACCAAGTTGAACCAGACTTCCCAACAAACCAACTCCACTTTTCACAGTTCTGGTATAATTCGCCCGCCTTCCTGCTCCCTACTGTGTTCCACATGAAACACTGTATTTAGAAAAACAATGAGAAGCAAATGGTTACAGATCCTGCAGAGCAACCAGAAGATCATGCCTGATGCTGAATACTGCAGAAATCATTTTGCTTTTGGATACTGTTCACAAAAATAGGTTGCGCTGCTTTATCACTGTAGCATTAGTCAGTAATTTGCATTACAGCCAATTCGAAATTACATGTGGGGAACTTAAACTTCCGATCATCTAATGACTGACTTTCAGCCAACAGCTTCAACATATGTCCTCGATCTTATCCAGGGAAGGCAAGGAAGGTGAGCAGGTAAACCCTCCTGGCTTCATTCCTCCCTGGCTCCCCCAGCTCCCTGCGCCAACTCCCTTTACTTCCTCACACCCTGCTCTGAGGTTTGCTGTGTTAACCCTACTCCTGCTCATTCTTCAGATTTCAGCTCTGAATGTCCCTGGACTCACTCAGTGGGTCAAATGCCCCTTTAAATGCTCTCACAGTGCCACACAACAAATGCAAGCTGACATTTTGCAGTGTGATTATTTGGTAAGTGCCTGTCCCCCACACTAAACTCGAGGAGGGTGAGGACCATGTCTGTTTTGCTCACCAGTCCTCTACGTGCTCCCTCAGTATGTATTTTTGGAATGAATGAAATATACCCCTTTTGTCTCTCATCCTCCTCATCATTTATGGGAGGTACTGTGATGGATAACAATAAAGTATGTTTAGGAATGTAAGAAAAATAACTGAGCAGGCCCCAAACTGGATCAACAGGTCTTGAATAACTGGAAGTTGATTATTCAATTTTCTTCTACACACTGTGTGTTAAACACTGTATGTTAAACACTGGTTAAACATTTATTTGTGTGCCATGTGTCTTTTATGCCTAAAGGTTACAGAGTCAAGCCTTGATGACATTCAGTAATAATGCTATCTATATAAAATTCTGTTTGATTTAAAATATATAATTTACATAACATGGGAATAATTCTTATCTAAATATTTACTGAAGTAAAAACTGTTATTTGAAATGCCAAAACACACAGGCTCAGTTGAAACAATTCCAAGATAGTATTTAAAACACACTATTTTCTCTCACATGAGCCACTAATCAAACACTTAAAAAGCAGGCATTTCTCCTCTTACCTCTTTTACAATGTTGCTCACTTCATCCACAACAAAAGCAGTCTGTAAGGAAGAAAATTTAGTTAAGTTTGATTTGTTTAAAAGATTTGCTTTCACTGCATTGATACATGCAAATTTAGGTAATGAACATAATTTAGAAATGAAGACCTTAGAAATAATCTAATGAGACTGTTCAACTTACTGAGAAAGGCACTATGAGTCCTCAGAAACCAGAGGACCAGAATACATGTATGCAATTTAAAGGTTTTTTGTTTTAATTATACCACAATCCAAGACTTCACTTCAAACTAGAACTCAGTCTGTCACTGCATTTCAACTGGCTGCTAGGATCATTCACCAACAATCTTAAAGAGTTACTTGACTTTTGTATAAATTAACTGAAGCTGCTTAAGCAATCCAATTTAAAGATATAATTCTCTCTTTCCTGATGTAAACTAATTCCTGAAACTTAAAGAGGGTTTTATGTGGGGGTTTTTTTGTTTCTTTTTTAGCCACCATTCATCATAAAATTACAATGATTATACTATTTCCAGGTAATTATTTTTCTTTCCTAATGTTGTCTGATTACCGGACTAATAACCAGCTGCTAGTACAGCAGTTCTCCACCAATGTCAGATGACTGGGGAGGTGGGCTGCCTGCGGTAGTCTAGTTTTCCAGGAGTATAGTTGTCTTCCTTTCCTTTCTACATATGGTAGATCTGAATGTGTACAAGGTCATCCTGAAAATAAGGTCAGGCACTTACTTGCCTACCAGTGTGCTCTTGACATGGAAACAAGCGTTTCAAGTTACAGCCAAGTCCCAGGAAAGGTACTTAGCTCCGGACATGCCTTTGAGAGGACAGCCCCTGGACTTGCAGTCAGCAGTGCACTGGTGGGAAAGGCAGAGTCTGCTGTGACCGTGAGTTTTCCTCCCTGCCCAGCTCCTGCCCACTGTAGGCTGGCCTTGTTCTAGCAGTCCCCCCTTCTCTTCAGGAGCATCAAGAGCTGACTGCCCGAAGCCACCACACTTCCTACACTTAGAAGTCATATTTGGAAACAAAACCAACTCACAGAGTTAATGAAAATTTGTAGTATCTTAGGGATTAAATCATTTCTGGGAGTTTAAAGGATCCCTCCAAGTGACTACAGTGACTAAATGACAAAGGAAAGTGCCTGTTTAACTTTCCATATATTAAAAGTATGAAAAAGGTTGAGGGACATTTTAAAGAACCTTTTTTTTTTTTTTTGAGACAGAGTCTCACTGTGTTGCCTGGGCTAGAGTGCCGTGGCATCATGCTAGCTCACAGCAACCTCAAACTCCTGGGCTCAAGCGATCCTTCTGCCTCAGCCTCCCGAGTAGCTGGGACTACAGGCATGCACCACCATGCCCGGCTAATTTTTTCTATATATTTTTAGTTGTCC
>CAUYSK010081233.1:0-23085 GCA_963575035.1 Avahi laniger
CTTTGTTCAAAGACAATACACTTGTTTTACTACTATAATCTAACAGAAGTATATAGAAGTATAATCTAATAAAAGTATAAAAGCACTAAAGCTACTCACACATATATCAAATCAATATCTAATGGAATTTTAAAGTGACCTAATTTTTGGCATCCTGGGCAGCTGCATTTCCTGGTGTTTTCAATTCTCAGGGCCTCAGGAAACTACGTAAAAGGTCTTGGTCTTATGTGAAATTCGAATATCTCTCCAAGTTACAGTAGTGACCGAGTCACTACACTCCCAAGATGGGGATTATATTTCATTGTGCTCCATCTCATTTAGAAAGGCAATTTTCAGCTACCTCTCAGGAAATGTATTTAAAATTATCTGAACAGATTGTTTATGTAATCCAGTGGCTTGTATTACTATTAGCTTCAATCATATGAAATTGCTATATTCTAGGGTCAGAAAAAGATTGACTTACCAAGCAAGTTCATGTTGTTTAACCTAATAGCCTTTCTATGCATAGTATTGGTTTTACACTTCATTCATCTCTAACACAGATTTTGGGACCTCTGACGATCCTGTGTTCCTACTTGAAATAGAAATGAAATCCACAAGAAACCTCTATATGTTGGATGATTTGGGGGCTCTCAGCCAATATGTGCATCGTCCTTCTGGCACTGACATCAGGACATCAGCCATCCCATAAATTCTCACTTTAGATGTTCACCAGTTTGGAGGCCAAAGGTTTACTTCAATAATTATCTTGTTGGATGTCCTGAAGCCCTGATTCCAAGAGAATTTGTCTGTGTCTTTATAATTTGGCAACTTCAATTTGCCTGAATGAAAGGTACTGAGTTCAACTCATTGGGTATCCAGTCTATAAATCAGAACGGTAACAGAAGTGTATCTTACCTCCAGTTTTGCTGCAGTGTCATATGGCAAGCTTGGCACTAGGTATGTAAATGTATTTTATAATGAGCTCATGTGTTTCAGTGTTAGTTGAGGCCACAAAGGCTGAAAATGCAACAGTAGGTATCATGTGCCTCCAAATAAGGTGCTAGGCTACCCAGGAAGGATATGCAAGGAGATAAACTAGCATTTATTTGTCCTTAGCCTAACTAGTGCCTTGGGAGTAATTAAGCATAAGATTTTAAGAGGCTGAGGAATTTCTTCATAAGTTTATTGGCATGAAACATTTTTTTCCCTTATCTGTTAAGGCCTTTCGTGTTTTTCTTCTCTGTTATTTCTGACCATTCCAAGCAATATCACTCACACCCTAAATTAGCACTATAACTAAATCAGTTGCTTTATCATACTTATTAAGTGCTTTACTATAGCACTTATCTCAACTTATTATTATTATTGGTTGATGGGTTTATTTCCTCAATTAGGTACCAAAATCCATGGGGTCAGGAACTCTTTTTTTTATCCACCATTGAGTCTTCTGCTTCTAGCACAATATATATGACATAAATAGACAATGAGTATGAAAGAATGGTTCAGAATGAGGAAATCTATCAAGTCAAAGAGCTAAAAATCCACATAATCATCTTGATCAATAAAGTTGGTCATTCATGTATGAGAAATACAAAAGGAATATAAAGAATTGAAAAGAGTAACACCTCCTTACCAGGTGACATAAATTTAATTGTCACCTGTCAATTGGAAAAAAAATGTTTGGTTTTGAGTCTATCATGCAAAATGATAAATTTTTGGCTAGAAGGGGAGATATCTCTTTCTTGTCTTTTAAAAAAAATTGTCCTTGACTTTCATTTTCCCACAATAAGCATATATAATCTCTTTAATATGAATGAAGTTAGCTTTGAAAGAGTGACCAACCAATACTAGCATTGAGATTTTGCAAAGTTACAAATATCTGAATCCGTTAAGCATTCATTTAAGAGTTTATTGGATGGGCAATCTAAATCAATTAAATATTCAATGAGGTCATGAGACTCTAAAACATACATGTATACTTTCTCCTTCCCTACCATTTTCTCTACCATTACTATTTTCTTTTACCTTTACGTTATTGTATTTCTTTAGAGTTCAACAAAGAGTCTGTAAACTCCATGAATAGAGTCTTTCTAAAGAAAAAAAAGGTGGAGGGGGCAGAATTTATAACCTTTTCTTCTTCTGATTTATAATATAGTAAATATATAAATTTTCTTTTTCATGTTAAAGACACAATTGGAGATATGGAGTGTTCATCCAGCCAAGCAGTCTGGTTTTAGCTCTTTGTTTCAATTCCTTTCTTCCCAAATTTATCACCTTTCCTGTCTCCCCAGCACAGACAGCATGTGATCTAAGAGGAGAGTAAACATCCCCAGCTTCTGCAGTGCCTTAGGCTGCTACGCCCACCTTTCTGTGTGTAATTTCATCACTACCACAAAACTCCCACCTTCATGTTTGGATATTGTTTTTTCCTGAGTCACCAGAAATGGGAAAGCTCCAGACTTTTGCACATAGAACTTTCTGTGAATGGGGCTGGAGCTTCAGAGTATGCTAGACTTTCAATCAGTCTTACCCCAAACTTATATCAACTTCTTCCGCAGTTAAAATAACCTTTAATTTTGAAGCCTCTGGAGATCATGTTCAAAAGAGAACATATGCATTCCCCTCTCAAGTAATTTGAACTACCTCCTTCTGCAACAGTAAAGCAAGAACTTCAACACTGAAAGAAGTTACAAATAATGCTTAGTACTTGTCACAAGGTGGGCCCTCCATAAATAGTTCTAAAAATGAGTGAGTAAATATATAAGGCTATTACCTTTATATAACATGTATAACAAGGTACACAAACATCTCGGCAAAGCGCCCCTCAAAGGAATTTCTATAGGAAACAGCAGGTTTTGAACCTTGGTTCAAAAGGTGATATAAACCTGAGATTGATCTGGGCTCTGCTACTGGCCGACAAAATGACCATAGTCAGTTGAAGAATACCAAATAACCTGGAAAATTTTTCCTCACCATTATAACTGTTATAAGGGAATGCCACTCTCTTATTTGCACCTGAAGCCTCATGGTATAGAGTCAATACACTTTTCTAAACTGTAATAAGATGACTATTGAGTAAAAGTAGATATAATAAGTTCATTTGAATTCTATATAGTCATATGCAAATTAGATATTTGAGCAGAGTAGCTATACTGAAGCTTCGTCTTACTGAAAAATATTATGAAACATGATGTGTAATCATCCTTTTGGCCTCTGCTATAAGGTAGTCATGACTGTAATTAAAATTAATCACTAGTTATACCACAAAACAGGAAACAGTGTGATGGAGATGAACTGTGAAAGGAATGCCAGGGTTAATCACTGGACGCTGAGGTATCTATTTCAGGGGATGGAGAAAACTGGCTTAGAAAAAAATGAAAATTAAAGTATTACATGAGTCAAGCCCCTAGAGGATGAAGTGTACAATAAATTTTGTTTATTTGCACAAGTGGAGACATCAAGCTGAAAAGTATCAGCATTGCAACTGATGAAATGTGGCATTATCTCAAAATAGAAGAAATACAAAAATCCTCATCTTGAGATTCATTGCACATCAGAGTGAACATAGTCAATAATAATGTATCATATATTTCAAAATAACTAAGAAAGTAAATTTCAAAAGTCTCACCATTGAAAATGATTGGTAACTGAGGTGACGGATATGTTAATTAGTTTAATTGTACTACATGGTATACATATATCAGAACATCACATTGTACCCCATAAATGTATACAACTATGATTTGTCAATTTAAAAAAAGGTATCATGGTAGTAGGGAAATATTGGCCACAATCTAACACCTAAAAATAATGAAATGATTAATGAATTTAGATATAGCCGTATGTTGGAAATTACACAGCCATAGAGTGATGCTTATGGAGACTATGATAACATAAGAAAATACTTATTTTTAAATATTAAATGAAGAAAATCAAGACAATTTTTCAAATGCTATGATTATCATTCTATAAATAAATAATACATATGTTAAAATAAGAAATGGATTTGAAATATTTAGTTATTTTCTTTGAGTTAGAAGTCAGGATAATATTTTTCTTTTAATTGAATTGTTTATTTTTAGTAAGTGCATACTACTTGCTTTATTGATCACAATCTATAATGGAGAGTGAATTTTAAGTACTCAATCTGATTCAGTAGGAAATGTCCTACATTGTGGAATTCAACTGAGTACTTCTTTCTAGAGCATCAGCTAGAGCTCTTTTGTTGTGAAAAAACAATTCAACTCAAAAAATAAAAAAACATAAAGAAAGATTAATTCAGGCCACTTGGATCATAACAATTGAATTAAGCATTCACATGATATACCAAATAAAGTTGTCTTAAATTATTTATACTAAATGTTAAAATCTATTAAAAATGTGCATTCTTATTTTCTTGAAATCAGAGATTCACTCTAGGTGTGTTTAAGATCAAAGTATGATTCACAGAGCAAATATATTTTATTTGTAAATGAAATCAAATTTTATTTGCAAATGAAATATTTGCAAAGTGAAACAATATTATCACATGAAAATCTATAAAGATAACTGTTGAATCTTAGTTGGACTTAGAGGATAGCTTTTGTCTATATTTTGTTTCTGAGAATTGTCGTAACTCCATCAATTAAATATGCCTACAACCCAAGTAATCAAATAGAAGATTCAACAGCTCATCTGATTAGTCTTAACTAACTAGGCAAGGCTTTCTTCTGAAAAATTACATTTAAAAATAATATGAATATCATGTGGGACAAGAAGTTGGAAGGTATTTCCTCTTTAGTGATAAGGGTGAGAGGGAACCTGGCAGATGCATTTAACTAGAAGTTAATTAGCACTATTCCATATAGGTAAAGCAAAATATGAAGCACTTAAGGACAAGTCTGAAAAAAACAAAAACTTACCACTATATAGAGAGGAAGCTCTCTTGACTCATGGTTTAGAAATGGAATATTGAGACTAAGATGAAGTCATGTTACATTAAAGGAGACAGGGAGGAATCACAGAAAATTCACAATTTTAGCCCTTGGGGCACATTTGCCTTCAGTCTATTACCAGGCAGTTCAGGGTGAAAATGTGTTCCTTGGGGGCATTCCTGACTTTCCCTGGATGGATATCATATCTTTGCTAGTTATTCTATCAGACTTCTGAGAATAGTTTAATGAAAGCTATTTTCACTTACCTAGACAGCCAATGACTCCCATTCTGGGCTCTGCCACTTACAGCCAGTAAGACCTTAGACAAGTCACGTAAACCACCTGAGCCTCTGTTTACCATCTGTAAAAGGGACTTGCTGTGGTGATTAAATTAAATGCTGGGTGGAAAATACTTAGGGTAATATCTGGCCACCAGATAGACATCTGTATTAGTTATCTATTGTTCTTTTATTAATAATATTACCACATATTTCGTGACTTAGCACAGCACTCATTTATTAGCTCACAGTTCTGTAGGTGAAAAATCCAGGAGGGCTTACTTGGGTTCTCTGCTTGGGGTCTCACAAGACTAAAATCAAAATGGCAGCCAGCTACATTTTCATCTGGAGCCTGGAATCCTCTTCCAGGCTCATTCTTGTTATCAGCATAAGTCAGTTCCTTGCGGTTGTCCCAGTTATCTTTCTCCTTTTTGGCTGGCAGTCACTCTCAGCACCTAGAAGTCTTTGTACAAGGTCCCTCTTTACATGCTTTGGTTCTCTCTGACTTTCTCTTTTTCCGTCAGCCAGAAAAAACAGTGTGTCATTAAATGGCCCATGTGATTGGATTAGACTCACTGAGATAATCTCCTTTTTAATTAACTCAAAGTCAACTGACTTGTAACTTTAATGTTTTTGCAAAATTCTTTTGGCTATGTAGGTAGCGTAATACCAGCTGTGATTTTTCATCACATACACCATTCCAGGTATTAAACCTTGGAGGAGCATTTTAGAACTCTGCCTACTGTACCCTCAGTAAATGTAAAATCTGCTATCTCCAAGAGGAGCTGGGCCCTGTGTTTTTTATGCACATGCTTCATCTTAATATTACTCATAAAAACATCACTGTCCACACAGTCCCTGAAATATCTGGGAAATTTAGAACTGGCATCTCAAAAGTCCAGGCTGTAGGACCAACTGATGGATTGGCTAAATCAATAAGAGACACTCAAGGGCTGGAACGCATTCTACTAAGCGAGGTATCCCAAGAATGGAAAAACAAGCACCACATGTACTCACCATCAAATTGGTATTAACGGATCAACACATCAGTGCATATATAAGAATAACATCTATTAGATGTTGGGTAGGGGGGAGGGGGAAGGAGGGAGGAGGGGACGGGTATATGTGTATACAAAGAGTGCAATGTGCACCACGCAATGGGATGGACATATTTGAAACCTGGGCTGAGGGGAGCGGGGGCAAGGGCAACACACGTAACCTAAACATCTGTACCCCCATATTATGCTGAAATAAAAAAAAAGAAAAAAATAAAGAAAAAGAAAGTAATCAGGAAATCATCTCTTCTTTGTCTATAAAGATGCAAATTATAAAGATTTTTCTTGATTTTATTATTTTTGACATCTAGCTATAGATTTTCTTCTTTTAATAAGGTGAAACAACATAGAATTTTTAAATAAAATTAGCACATATATGAATACACATATTCTACTTGTACAAATTTCATATATATCAAGGCAATTATTTAATTAAGATTTTTAAAAAATACATGTTTTATGATTTCTAAATAATAAGTTTGGACTCTAAAGCCTTTTTTTAATGTGTTTGGCTCCAACTTGGCCTCTAATATATCTACATATACTTTTTGAAAAAAAGAAATCTATCAGCAGTAAATTTTTCAAACTTCAATTGATAAGCACAAATTCAATCATTGAATGTTCTCTTGGAACTTGGCCCCAAAAGTCATAGTTCCACATGGCTGCACACTGTGATGGGAGAATGCACCATTGGATAGAACGGGCTCAGATTGGTATTTAATCATTCTTTTATATGCTCCAAAAGGGATATAATTTTGAAAATAAATAAATAAACACTAAGTTGAAGGCGAATTCCAAAATCTCCAAGATTCAAATACTTAACATAAATTGGATAATAACAAAAAAACACAGATTATCAATAACTTTTTAAGGATTTATCTTTAGGTGGAGATTGGGGCACACTACTAAATGTCAGAAGAAATACATAATATGATAGCTGCACCTGGAGAATGAATGTATCGACATTACTTTAAAGGGCAATTGCAGTAAGGGTGAAAAATATAGAAGTATTCTTTAAATTACTTGTTACGTATGCAATATGTTCTGGACTACAACACTATGGTGGAGAAAACGGAGAAGATGATAAAAGGAGATTACTATTCTTAGAATTTACATGATGAGAAGAGTTATGTTTTCCCTTTAGCAACTTTAGAGAGCACCGATGGCCAAAGATAATCTTAATGCAGTATTTTTTTAAACGGACAATAACTTGGATAATTTGGAGATTCAGTACAAAGACTGAAACCAGATTCATGAACATTGAGTTAAAATCTCAGAAATCCCACTTAATAGGGGCCCATTTTTAGAAATGTTTCCTAAGCACTCTGAGACTTAGACTTCTTATCTGCAAAGTGAGGGCAATGCTATTTGCCTTCAGAATATTCTGAGTATGATTTATAACACCATAAATACTTCCAAGATTTGCAAGGATGTGTGGCTATCATTAGTAGGTTTTAATACTCTCAGGTAACAGCACATTGAACATCAACAGTAGGCACTCAAAAACACATTTTGATTATGAAGTAAATAAAATAATGTTATAGTAAGGATTAAAAGAGATCATTTACACAAAATTATTATCTTATCTACAAATAAGATACAAATATTTGCTTTCATTATGTTTCTTATAGAGAAGTAGTTTGAAGAGTGATGAAAACCACAAATTCTCAAAATGGACTGACTCCTAAGACGCATCTGCTGCTCTGTAACTGCATGACCTTGAGCAAGTTATCTAATTCTCTGTGCCTTAATTTCTTCATCTGTATAACAGAAAAAAAATAGTACCTATATCACAGGGTTGTTATAAATATTAAATACTTAGAATAGATCCTGATACATTTACAAATATGGTATTAAGTATTAGTTAATTGGTTGAAGATTCAGATTTGCAAAGGATTTATTAATTTCAAGAGAATTTATAACATACATAATTTATTTAACCAAACCCTTTATAGATAAGTGCACTCTTTGGGGTAATACTCAAAGGATATAGAGTATATGAGGACATATCTGTATTTTATTTTATTGATATATCACAGTTGTACATATTAATATTAATATTTTGGGATACATGTTATATTTTAATACATGTATACAATGTGTAATGATGATCAAATCAAGGTAATTAGGATAACCATTGCCCCAAACTTTTATCTTTTCTTTGCATTGGGAGCATTACAATTCTTTGAGCTATTTTGAAACATACAGTAAATTATTGTTAACTCTATTTTTCTACTGTACTAACAAATACTAGAAGTTATTCCTTCTATCTGTGTTTTACCCAGTAACCAACTTTTCCTCATGTCCTCTCTCTCTCCTTTTCTTCCCAGACACTGGTAACCACCATTTACTCTCTACCTCTATGAGACCCGCTTTTTTTCAGCTCCCACATATGAGTGAGAACATGAGATATTTGTCTCTCTGTGCCTGGCTTATTTCACTTAATGTAATGACCTCCAGTTTTATATGTTGCTGCAAATGACAGAATTTCATTTGTTTTATGGCTTAATAATATTCCATTTTGTAATATACCACATTTTCTTATCTGTTCATCTGTTTATGGGCACTTAGGTTAATCCCACATCTTGGCTATTCTGAATAGTGCTGCAATAAACATGGAAGTGCAGCAATCTCTGTGATATACTGATTTCCTTTCTTTTGTATATATATCGAGCAGTAGGATTGATGGGTCGTATGGTAGCTCTCTTGTTAGTTTTTTGAAGAATCTCTATACTTTTTTCCATAATGGCTGTACCAATTTACAGGCTCAACAACAGTGTACAATTGTTTCTTTTTCTCCACATCCTTGCCAGCATTTATTTTTTGTCTTTTTGATACTAGTCATTTTAACTGAAGTGAGATGATATCTCATTAAGATTTTGATTTGCATTTCTCCAGTGATTAGTGATTTTGAGCATTTTTTCATATACCTGGTTGCCATTTGTATGTCTTCTTTTGTGAAATGTTTATTCAGGTCTTTTGACCATGTTTTAATTGAATTGTGTTGAATTCCTTATATATTCTGCTTATCAATCCCTTTTTGTAGAAGTAATTTGCAAATATTTTCTCCCATTCTGTGGGTTATTTCTTCATCTGCTTATTGTTTCCTTTGCTGTGCAGAAGCTTTTTAGCTTGATGTAATCACATTTGTCTATTTTTGCTTTTGCATTCTGTACTTCAGAGGTCTTAGCCCAAAAAAATTTTTGCCCTGAACGATGTACTGTAACACTTTCCCAGTGTTTGCTTCTCGTAGTTTCATAGTTTAAGTCTTACATTTAAGTCTTTAATCTATTTCGAATTGATTTTTTATATGGTGAAAGATAGCGGATAAAGATAGTTTCATTCTTTTGCATGTGAGTATCCAGTTTTCTCAGAACCATTTATTAAAGAGGTGGTCCTTTCCCCAGTGTATGTTAGTGGTGCCTCTGTCAAAAATGACTTGGCTGTGAGTGCATGGATATATTTCTGCATTCTCTTTCTGTTCCACTGGTAAATGAGTTTGTTTTTATGCCAGTATCATGCTGTTTTTGTTACTACACCTTTGTGATATTAATATGATTTGAAATTGGATAGTGTGATGCCTCCAGATTTGTTCTTTTTACTCAGTGCTTTAGCTATGTGGGGTCTTTTGTGTTTCCATAGAAATTTAAGATTTTTTATTCTATTTCTGTGAAGAAAGTCATTGGCACTTTGATATGGATAGCATTAAATTTATAGACTGTTTTGGGTAGCATGAGTGTTTTAACAATATTAATTCTTCTAATCCTTGAGCATGGGTTATCATTCCATTTTTTGTGTCCTCTTCAATCTCTTTCACCAGTGTTCTTTAGCTTTCCTTACAGAGGAATTTTACTTCTTTGGTTGAATTTATACTTAGGTATTTTATTTTATTTTATTTTGTAGCTATTGTAACTGGGATTGCTTTCTTGATTTATTTTTCATATTGATCACTGCTAGCATATAAAAACACTACTCGTTCTTGTATGCTGATTTTGTATCCTCCAACTTTCCTGATTGTTTATCAATTTTAAGAGGTTTCTGGTGGAGTCTTAAGTTTTTCATATACATAGTACATTAGATGTGACTCTTCAGTCAATAAGGTGAGATGACTTCACATTTTGTATCTCTCCAGATTTTCTTATTATAAAAGAAATGTTCATTTGTTATAAAACGATCAGGTAGTACAAATATAAGAAGGAAAAGCAAAAAGAAAAAAAAACACTATAAAACCAACATTAAGAAAAATCAATAAATTTGAGGAAATGATCATTTATTCTTTTTCAGTGTCCATTTTTAAATGTTTCTTTTTCAATTGTTAAATAATGACATATTTTAAGTGTGACATAAATCATTTGCAAATTATTACAGAACTATTGTAGGGAATTTTTAAGGTAACTTTGATTAAGCTGCTATCAGAAAAATAAACCTCTCTACAACTTCCTGACAAACTTCCTACAAAGAAAACTTATTACATATGTTAATCACTATTGTTATTAGAATGTTACTTTATACATTAATCCAAATTTCATCAATATTTCCTTTTCATTTTTCTTAGCTCTGCTTCTTGGAGTGACTCAAACTGTTCACAGCGTATTTTGTTTCATGAGTCCCCCGCTAAGCAGGCAATGGACACTGGAAAACCTAGGAGCCTGAGCCAAAAAAGAGAAGTGCACACCCGTGGACCAAGGGTCGGATGTCCCGGACTCCATAACAAGCTATATCAGGAAGAGCTCCTTTTGGCTAGGCTGGCAATTTTCAGTGCTCTAAGATAAGAGGAGTCCTGTCCTCGGGGTCTATAATGGCAAGTAAATGAACTCAAAGGGCAGAGATGACAGACCAAGATCAGTTTCTTCAGTATAGCTGAAGACACACTTTTGCAAACAGCTAGCATGTACTGCTGGCGATGGTGTCATTCTAGCCCCTGCCTGGGAGAACATCGAGACCCCCTAACCCATGGGCTGACACAAGTAAACATTATTTAAAAGAAGAAATAAGGAAGTTTATGTTCCTGCCTCTCTCGAGGCTCCAAAGAAGGTACTATCATTTTGAAGGAGTACTCTAAACCAGGAAATATGTGCTGGGCCCTGCTCATAGCAGCTTCCCACCAGGATGTGACCGGAGAGGACAAAGCCCAAATTCTCGGGGAAGATGAGATGGAGGGAAGGAGCCAGTGAGATGAGATAGAAGGGAGGACCCCGACGAAGACGAACTGCTCTTCGGAGATAAAAAATCTCCATGGTGTCATTACAGTTGGGACCAGGTTAATGTATCTTTTTTACTGCTGTCCACCATAAGGTAACAAAAACAAAAAAAGACAAAAGGGCTAAGAAGGAGAAAACAATGCTACTTTGGAGCAGAAAACCTTCATCTTCTCTCTCACACTGGAGTCCAGTCTGTCCTTAAAGATCTATCCCAAGAACCAAATGAAATTTGAAGGGCTCTGTGCAGTTGTTAATACATCTTGCTGCATGTGGTACATAACAATCACTAAGTTTTATGGATAGCTAGGGACATGCACCAGGGTGAATATATCACTATGCTGACTGATCGAATGGAACACATTGAAGAAATTTCCTTTTCTAATCTATTCTCCTAGCTTTCTCTCACTAAATGGGCAGATGGGCTATGAATGGGCTTTGGAATTCTAGTTCATGCCCTGTCTTATAAGGGATTCTGGGTCTTGAAAAGATTTGTTGCTGGCTCCATATTCAACCACTACAAAACAACATACAATTTAGATACATAAAACAAGATAGGAAAAGGGATGGATTGTTACATAATGAGGGAAAATGATGGTCTCTGTACACTGGCCACTAGGCAGTTTATTTCTACCCTGAAGACTGCAACCCATTAGCTCAAAAGTCTTCCAGTGCCAAACTCAAATATTTACACATCTAATTATTTTAAAAATTACTTAAACAAGTTGATTTCCAGCCATTTAGAGCCTGTCTGCTTCGCATACTTCATGAAACCTCACACGACATCTGCTAACAATAGATAATCCCTGAGCCATAAAGACCCTCAAACAACTGCTGCTGTTCTGGAACTCTCTGAAATACTGCTAAATGATGTCACCTATGTACATAAGTCCCCTCTCTGATTCCCCTCTCCTCTAGGAATTCCCCTGCCCTCCTCTCCTTCTTAAGAGGAATCCTGCATAAGCCTCTGAATAAATTTCTGTCTTGCTCTGAAGGACGCTTGCACACACAAATAAAATACAAATGTGCCAAAGTGTTATCCAATAAACTGCCACCTTATGGTCATCTTTTTCCTTGATCACGTTCCAAATCCCTGAAACCCCCAATAACTATGCTATGCACATACTAATTAAAAGAAACCTAGAGTGCATCTATTAATATAAGATGAAGCTGACTTCAGAATGTGGAATTTTATCAATGATAAACAGAGATATTACATTATGAAAAATTTAAAACTTAAAATCTTAAATTTTTAAGTCTTAAGACTTAAAATCTTAAATTCACGTGTGCTTAAAAGCTGAGCTTCAAAAATACATGAAGCAAATCTAATAGAATAAAAAAGAATAAGAAATCTATACAATCACAATTGGAGACTTCAACATTCCTTTATCAGAAGTTGATCAAAAGTGTACACAGAAAATCAGTAAGATACAAAAAATCTATCCACCTATCTACCTATCAGAACTGAAAAACCTATCTACAAACTTGACAGAACATATACAGCACTCCACCTAACCACAGGGAAAAATTCCTATCAAGTGCACATGAAACCTACACCAAGATAGACCATATTCTGACCCATAAAACAAATCTTAACAAATTTAAAGGAATAGAAATCATACAAAGAACATTCTCAGATAACAATGAATTAAACCAAAATCAATAACAGAAAGGTATTTGTAATCCCCCCTCAAATATTTAGCAATTAGTCAACAAACTTCTATGTGATGCATGGACCTAAAAGAAAATCTCAAAGTAAATTTAAAAAAATAATAATGAAAAAGAAAAGATATATCAAAATTATAACATTAAATGCTTATATTCAAATACCATAATGGTCTTTTAATTGCTCATTCACCAACCTATATTCAATTATCAGAAGACATGATTTTCTACATGTAAGTAGATCATATTATATCTCTGGCTCTCCATCTCATGCAGAATGAAATCCAGAAAGCTTATCCCAGCCTTCAAGGTTCTATAATGTGGCCACATGATACCTTTCTGATGTCATTTTCTCCAATTTGGGGCTACCATTTCAGTAACATTAGCCTCCTTGCTCTTCCTCAAAAACAATGAAAATACTTCTGCTTCCAGTTCTTTGTAATAATTCCTCACACTGGAGGTTACACTCTGCTTTTGATAGACACATGAGTTAGCCTCTCCCTTCATTAGGTTCTCTCAGCCTTACTTCACTAAAGAGAATTCTGTAACCACCCTGTGTAAAATACCATTCCCCTTATTTTGCGCAACTGCAGCAGTATATTAGATATACCTGAGTATATAAGTGGCTCAAACACAACAGATGTTTATATTTTGTTCACTCTATGACGAGCATGTTGGTACGTGAGTGTGGTGACTCTACTCCATATATTTGCTCAGAGTCTCAGGCCGAGAGGAACTAAGCTACAATTTTCAACAAGTGGCTTCCAAGCTTGCTGGAGTCATCTGCAACCTTGCTAGTCAGAAGACAAAAGGAGCATGGTAGACTTTAATTTTGTTCATTTTCTAAGGGCTAGACTTGAAGGTGGCATAAATAATTTCTGCTCACATTTTAGTAAATGATAGTCACATCACTTATTTACCTCAAGGGAGACTGATTTTGACAGCACAGCTATGTTCTCAAGAAAAAGAAGACGATGTGAAGTTTGGTGAAAATTTAAGTCTCTATTACACTATGCGTTTTTGTTTTGTTTTTTTTTTTTCATTATAGCATTTACTAGCTCCTCTGTACAATGCATTTGTTTCTTTCTTGTCTGGTTAGCCTGAACAGAGTGGAAGCATCGTGAGAAGAGCTACTCCAGGTATTTTTCTCTTCTGTTGAGAAATGATCATAAGTGCCTTATTATTTTTACATTTAGATATGTAAATAGGCTTAGATACTGAATCTTTCACAATGAAATTATGGACATATTAAATAGAAGTAAAAATAATTAGTAACATTAAAGATCTATTAAAATCTTCTTGGAAACATATGGTGGATGAAGAAATTGTTCTTAATTCTGAGGCAATTTAGATATATTGGTTTTATTTCTTATTACTAAGCATTTAAAATAAGAGTCCTAGCTCTTTATCCAACATAAGAATTCTACATATACTTCTGTTATTTACTCTCAAATATCCATAGCCATTAAAAATAATCCCAAAGATGTATTCAAACCATAATTGAAGTCATTATAATGTTTTCTGGAGTAAAAGTAGGTTTTCATCAGGTGAAAATACCACAGCAGAAAAAGTAAGTACCACTTCCATTTAATAGAACTCAGTATTGTGGCATTGGTAGGCAAAAAGGAACATAAATTACATGAAGTCCATTGTATCTGAAGTTTTAAAAATGCATTTGGGATTATTTGTGTCATAGAGACTATGATAACTATCTTTACCAGACAGAAAAAGAAAGTTGGAAATTTTTGAAAACCCAGCCTTTAGCAGGCACCTAAGATACGTAATGCCAAATGGTGAGTGGTATGGAATGGATAGCACGGAAAAAGGACAGCAGGTCCCCAAACTGAGAAACCTCAATAATACTGATCTGCTGCTTTTCCCAGCAGCATCAAGAATGAATGCATTTCCTGATGGAAAGTATCCTGCTTATATAGGAAAGTGATGAGTTTTTTCTGCTGGTATCACTAAAATTCTCTCTACTCTTATATAATCATATTTGTCTGATTTAGGAATAAAGTGCCAAAGAAAATTGAAGTATTCTTAACAGACAAGGAAAATGTAGACTTAAAGTAGAATTACATTAAAAAAATACATAGCATATTTTTTCTTGTCAGAAAAAAGAGCTTATAGGAACATACACAATTATCATAAAATTTAAGGTGTAAAATTTATATTTATATTTTATTTCATAACAGCCTAACAGCAAAACATTTTTCTTCAAAATTATAAGTCCTATATTTACCCCACAAATGGATCTATACTCCTATCACATGTTGTTTATGATTTGCAGACTGATATTGACTTTTGTCCTCTTCCAATTGACTACACACCAATATCTACCTTCAGACATTTGTTTGCATTAATTACCTATGGCTTCTGTATCAAATATCACATGGTTTAAAACAACACACATTTGTTCTCTTACAGTCTGGAAATGAGAAGTCTGAAATCAGTTTCCTCAGACCAAAATCAGAGTGCCAGCAATTCTGCACTGCCCCCAAAGGCTCCGGGGGAGAGTCAGTTTCCTTGTCTTCCACCTTCTGAAGCTGCATCACTTGCATTCCTTGGCTCATGACTTCTTCCCACATCAAAGCCAGTAGAGTAGCATCTTTTCTCTGCCTCCCTCTGTCTTCCTCTGCCTCCTCTGCTTCCATCTACTTCGGTCACATGAACTTCTTGTCTGTGTCAAATTCTTCTCTCCCTCCTCCTTATAAAGACATTAGTGTTTGCATCTAGCATCTACCTGAATAATACGGAAAAATCTGCGCATCTCAAGATCCTTAACTCAATCATATCTGGTAAGTGTCTTTTTGCAATTCGTGGTAACATTCACAAGTTCCAGGGATTAGGACCTGGGTACATTTGGGGGTCATTATTCAGCCTCTCACACTGTCCAGGATAGTTTAGGTTAAGAATTACTAGCTAACAATCAATCCAATAGTAAGTTAACTTTGATTTAGTTCTCATAAAGATGTCAATTTGATTAGTCTAAGATTACCAAAATTAATATTTTTCTTGAAACTTAAAGGTAATCCTAAATAGGACTTACCTATTTTTTTTAAAGTCTGTTTACTTCTACTACTACTTACCTATGTATCCTGCAGTCGATGTCTTAAATTTCTGGAACTTGAACTGATCCATCTTTAGAAAGGAAAAATAAAGCATGTTAATATTTGTTTTTTTTTTTTTTTACATTCTAGAAATCAATTAGGCATGATAACTACTGCTGACAGAATCACAAGATGTGCAAATTTGGAAACAACTTTATTTCCTATGATAGGTTGCAACCTGCAGACTGGGAACCGGAGCCTCTGGCTGAGACCAAAAGCAAGTACTTCACCACAGTGAAACAAGCTTTTTTATGCTCAACAGGTTGTCTGAATACACATATTTAACAGGCTATAGGAGGGGCTGTGAATATTCATGAAGGGGGTCCTGTGCATGCATGATAACTAAACATATATGTTGCATACATTCCAGGTTCATTTTGTGGTGGAGACTTAACATTATAATGCAGTAAAATTAGGCTCTGTATGTCAGAAGGTAAAATGAAGGACGCAAAGGTGTTTTGTGCACGGCTTCTGTAAACCTCAAAGAGCCAGTCCTGGTCATTTATCAGGAAGAATGCTTTGTAAACTGGTCAGCTGTCATATCTAAATCATAAAAAGGAAGAGGAGTCCTGCCACCACACCAAGAGGTTGGTTGAAGGCAGCAGAGGAGACTTTGCTTCTTTGTTTTCCAGGGCTAGTTTCTGTTTAACTCTTAGGGAAAAAATCTAATGACAATTAGTGAGGAAGGGGGTGTACTGAGCGTGACCAACCTCCCATTGTGTCATGGCCAGGAAACATTGATTTAAAAAATTTTCTGAGTTCTCCTTGGCCAAGAGGGTTCTGCTCAGTTGGTAGAGGGGCTTAGGATTTTATTTTCATTTCACACAGCATTCATTAACCAAGTGGTAAAATAAAGCTGGAAAAAATATTACAAGCTTTCTCTCCTTTATTATTAAAAAAACACATTATTTTGGAGTCTTTTTAATTTGCCTTTTTAAACTAAATGTCATTTCAATTTGTGCAGGAAGAAATTGTTGACAGAAAGATAAACATCTGAAAAGATTTTAGGAAATGTATGTGTTTTCTACATCTTCTATAAATGTTTTTAAGATTGATAAGAAAAAAATAAATATGGTGCTACCTGAATTACCTAGGTTAGCACAATTGGATATTTTGAATTTCCAAAGAGATATTGACCACTTCATGCTAATTTAATACCTTTCAGGGTAGCCATTGTAGCCATTGGCATGTTTTAATCAGCAATTTGAAGATAAATTTAGAAACTTAATATAAAGGTATGTTAAACATGAATCAAACTGCTACTAGCTATAATATACAGATAATCACCCTTAGACACGTTATGTAATAGGTGAATATGTGAAGAAGAAATCTACCTGCACAGGTTCAAGAATGCTAAGCCTCCTGGATTACTGAGCCTTGTATGTTTAGGTATCATATCTGTAATAATGATTCATACTGTGGCAAACATTGCGTAACGAAGTAAATTGCTGTAGAAAATAGACAGTTTTCTTTGTAATTTATAAACAAACTTCCTTTGTCTCCAAGATTTTTTTTTTAAATCTCAGTAGGGCAATAATAGCAAATCACATTACCTAGAAAAGAGCATACGCAAGTTTTAGTCCACAAAATTATCTCTGCTTTTTGAAAGTAGTTTGGCTTGATAATGAATTCAATTATTTTGTCTCATTATCCATTCTCTATTATACAAAATTGGAGCTCTAGAGTCACAAGTTTTCTTGTTCAATCTCTCTACTACATTTATAATAAACATATAGTAGTAATAACATTTTAATAAAAGTGTAACATACAGCAAATTTTAGATACATTTTCTCTGTTAATCACCAATTGAGATTAAATTTTCTCTGAGGCTAAATAGTATAATGGAAAGAACTACACATTTTCTATGTTTGGGATTTTAGTATGCTCTCCCAGTTAGAAGTTATTTCAACTTTGGGAAAGCACTGAAAAAGTCTCACAAATATCTAAAGGAAAAAGGCACAATCATGCTAATATTAGGACTACCTGTGCTACAAGCAACAATTGTTGCAGGCATTTGTGTTTGTTCGTTCATTTATTGAACATATTTTTTTAATAATCATTACATTCCTTCTATGAATCCATCATCATTCTAGGAAGAGAGAATACCCCAGTGGGGAAAAAATGTACACAAGCAACAGTATCTAGAGCTCACATTTTATCTTGTGTGTGAGAGGGCAAGAAAGAAAGAACAGCCAATAAGTAAAATAAATATGTGAGACATATGGTATTTTAGAATAACTATTATGGAGGAAAATAGAACAGGAAGACAGGGAGAATAGAAAGTTAAGCATAAAGGAGGAGTACTACTATCTTTAAGAAATGGAAAGAGAAAGTCTTAAGGAAATAATATTTTTAACAAAGTCTTATAAAAGCAAAGGAGCAATGCTTATTGATATCTGGGAGAAGCACATTCAAAGGCCCTCAGGCAAAGGGTGCAAGTGTAGAGCAAGGGAACAGAGTTGAAGCTACAAGAAAGTGAGAAAGGTGCAAAAGAATTGAAGATATATGCAAAGGAGTGATTGCAATGTTTGACTATGGAATTTATATCAATAGGAAGGGAGTTAAGTGTATGGGAAAGCTGCAGGATTAGTGGATTGGAAGTCCATAGGGGTGGGAAGATGGTTGGAATGTTCTCCCTGAGAGAGAGAGCTTATAAGAAAGGACGTGGTGGTCTAAGAAGAATGCACAGAATGATTATAGATATTAATAATGGCAGGTTCTGGGGGTATATTCAGTGAATGACTGGTTAAAATATATGTGAAGACAACAACAAGGACAAGAACATTAGAGAAAATAAGTTCAAGGAAACACAAGCCAGGGTGCTGGAGTGATCTTAACTATGGATACAAAAATTCTCAATAATTGAGACAGGAGTAATGTTGGAGAATGTGAAGTCAAGATAGAAGTTAAAACAATGGGTAAATGAGACATATGGCCTGTGGCCCTATGAAGGAATGGCAATGGTCGCATAGTCTTGTGAGCAAAGATTTTATAGAAAAGGGTATTTATAGAAGAGGGAGAGAGAATAGTTTGGATACAGAGATGTGAATCAAGAAAGACCCCTAGCTTGTCCCTAGGATCATGATTATTGGAAAAAAATGACTACTGGAAAAAAAATGACTACCATTTAAAAAGGACAAGGGAATTAGTATGTTCAAGAAGAGATCAATGTTTGGGCTGTGTTAAGAGCTAGGCTGATGCCACGGCACTCTAGCCTGGGCAACAGAGCAAGACTCTGTTTCAAAAAAAAACATTGGGGCTTTTTCAAGAAAATAAACTTTCAGAGACAAAGATGAGGATATTGAGATTTCTGATGCTGTCAGATGGTTTCCTTGAAATAATTGTTTTTGCAGGAGGATCAGAGGAGTTTTGAGATATGAGGAGTTATGGAAGGTAGGGGTAGAATACGGGATGAAAAGAGCCAGGTGGAAATTAGAATGCAGGATATGAGATAGTAACCTAGGAATGTGTGGCTTCTTCTGGTGCATAAAAGAATTAGCAATGAAGGAGATAATAAAATCATTTATGCTAATTTCAAGGTAGATAGTATTGGCAAGGTTCTGCATGTTAGAGGTAGAGAGAGACAGATGTCTGTAGTCTTTCTTACTTCTTTTGGAAGAGCCATGGGAATAATAGTGAGACTTAGAATATGTGGGGCTTTATCTAGTTCACCAGAGATAGAGGTTTGTAGATCTTGGAAACTATGGTCTAATCTGAGTACAGGGGCCCTCTCTCATCAGTAGACACATATTACTGGTGAAGGCACTTAAATATAAAACAGTCAGAAGCAATGGGTTAGACATAATAACATAAGTAGGCACTAAAATTAGTGAAAATACTAAGAAATAGAATAGAATATTAAATAATAAACTTATAGAAATTAAAAGGATATACCTACAAAAGAACAATATAGTGAAGTAAACATAGAAGAAATTTGTTTATGGCTTTGAGGCGAAGGAGTTCAAGAAACACCACCCCAAAATATGCCCCTCTGAAATGCTGATGTCTTCAGACTGAGGGCACTTGGCCAACGGCAAATGCAGGGCAGATGACTTTCTCTAAATTGTCCTTATCTGTCAAAAGATATATCTTCCAAAAGGAATACAATTGTCATAAATCTCCTCACTGGGAGTCTCATCAACCAGGGAAGATTATCTCTCTTCACAAGAGAGAATAGATAGCTCGACACCAGGACGAGACAGATTTAGTTACAGGCCATAACCCATTCTTCTGAGGGCCCATGCACTCTCCCCTAAGTTGCTGACATCTCCCCACCCCTTTCCCTATGAAGAGGGTAGATAAGCTCCTAGATCTCACTGGGTATTTGAGTATTCACTTTTCTTTCCTGTGATATGCCCCCATGCCCCAGGAAGTTCTATAAGGACAGGAAGTACAAGGCCCTGGATCTGCTGCCTAAAAAACCATGTGCCAAGCTCCACCAGCTCAACAAGCACAAGGAGAACCTGAAGACCAAGAAGGAGCAGCGAAGAATGGCTGTAGCCACTGCGGAAATCCTCAGTTTCGTGGCGTCAGTAAAAACACAAAACTGGCAAAAAAGAAAAAATAAATCTGCCTGTTAATCTACCTGTTGTCAATTTATTTCTTACTAAGTAACTAAACCCTCAGAGAGTAGAGAAGTCTTCCCTTCCCTACAAAAGTAAGCAAAGAGATGTTAGACGTGACATAAAAAGCACAAAATATAAAAGAAAATAATAAACTGCACTTCATCAAAACTAAAATCTATCTTTTTCCTAAAAACACTGATAAGAAAATGAGAAAGCAAGCCAGTTTATTGGCAATACACACATGCTGCATAGGACTTGCATATAGAATAAAGGACTATTATATCTTAATAAAACAAGTAATTTTTTAAAAAATGTACAAAAAATCTTGAATAGAGAACTTAAAAAAGAAAACATATGAATAGCCAATAAGTACCTGAGAGACGGTCAATGTAAAAGTCATTAGGTAAATGCAACTTAAAAGCAAGTAGGATATCACTACACATCCACTAAAATGGCTAAGATTAACCAAAAAAAATCAGACATACTAATCTATGGGATGCTCATACATTATTGGTGAGAGTATAAAATGGTTCAACCATTTTAGAAATGCTGATGTTTTCTTATACAGTTAAAATATGCTTACTATATGACACATGAATCATACTCTTAGATATTTACCTGGAAGAAATGAAAACATATATTCACATTAAGACTTTGCATGAATATGCAGAGAAACTTTATTCACAATACTTAAAATCTAGAAAGAACCCAAATGTTCATCAACAGGTGAATGGTTAAACAAATTTACTACTCAGCAATAAGAGGCAGAAACAAAACTAAAAGTAAAAACAAAAGCCTACTGATATATACAAGATGAATGACACTTAAAAGCATTAATTTGATCAAAGAAAGCCTTTTATAAAAGAATATATACAGTATGATTCCGTTTATGTGATATTTTAGAACAGGCCAGACTAATCTATACTGACAGAGAATTGATGAATTCTCTTAATCTGGTTTTCCAGAGTAAGAAGCAGGCATATTTTCTGGAAAGGGCAAAAAGGAACTTTCTGGTGTGATTGAAATGTTCTACATCTTATTGTGGTGATTACACCTTTTATAAAAATGCCCTCAACTGTACACTTAGAAAGACTTCATTTTTAGTGTAAGTAAAATACACCTTGATATAGTTGATTAAAAAAATGAAAACCTCAGAATAGAAAAACAAACAAAAATAAAATAAAGATTTACTAATGGGAAAAATGTTTGCAACCCATGTAAAAAAGGACTCATATTTCTAATGCACAAAGTCTCCCTAGAAATTGTAAAGAGAAAGTCTAAGAAGGAAAAAAAATGACAAAGAAATTGAATGGATAATTTACTAACACACACAAAATGTGTACAATGTGCTTTTATACATTTTTAAATTACTTATCTTACTCATAATTAGAAAAACGTATGCTTAAACTATTCGAATATAACACTGTTTAATTAATAAAATTGTCACAAATCCAAGTTAGAAAACACTTTGTCCAGGTGAGACATGAAGAAAGTACATCATCTACATACATTCCTACTGGAAGTGTATCTAGGAAATTGGTACACCATTTTTGTAGCAATTTAAAACTATCTATCTCTCTACCTTTCTATCTATATATAGACATCTTTTGAACCAGAATTTTCACTTTGAGGACTTTTTCTTAGAGATATCCTCATATATATGAAAAATAATATGTACAAGATTATTAATCATATGACAATATAGGAAATTAAAATTCATCAATAAACAATGGTTATGTAAATTTTGGTATATTCATAAAATATTCAAACAATAAACATTCATGCTAAATTGGAAATATTTTTTTTTATTTCAGGATATTATGGGGGTACAGACGTTTAGGTTACGTATTTTGCCATTGCCCCTCCCAAGTCTGAGTTTCAAATATGTCCATTCTTCGGACGCTGCTCATTGCACTCTTTGTGTATGTATATACCCGTGCCCTCTCCCTCCTTCCCCCCCTCCCCCCTGAACAACATCCAATAGATGTTATCCTTATATGTGCACTTATGTGTTGATCAGTTAACACCAATTTGATGGTGAGTACATGTGGTGCTTGTTCTTTCAATTCTTTGGATACCTCACTTAGTAGAATGCATTCAAGCTCTATCCAGGAGTATACAAGAGGTGCTATATCACCTCTTGTGCTATATCACCATTGTTTCTTAATGCTGAATAGTACTCCATGGTATACATATACCACATTTTGTTAATCAACTCATGTATTGATGGACATTTGGGTTGTTTTCACATCTTTGCAATTGTGAATTGTGCTGCTATGAACATTCAAGTGCAGGTGTCTTTTTCATACTGCATCATTT